>VCCN01001611.1:876116-887943 GCA_006491835.1 Architeuthis dux
TTTCCTACTGCGTTTACCGCCCCATGGGCACTAGTTGGTTAGTCTTTCCCCCATATATAATTATTTCTTCTTGCAGCCCATCTCCATTTTGCTGTTTAATTAATTGTATAATATCTTTCACTCTAGTCCTCTCTATGATTCATGTTGATCTTTTTATCTCTATCATTGTTCTTTCCATGGCTGTCCGTGCTATTCTGAGTAGGCTTTCAGCTCGTTTTGTTAATTTCAATGTTTCGCATCCGTAAGTCATTGCTGGTATTATGCAACCGCTTTAAGCATATTGGCAAGGTGCTCTTTGGAATGTCTCTATTCATAAATGTTTTCCAACCTATTGTTATGCGTCGTTTTATTTCGCAGACCGGTGCCATTTTCGTATATGTTTTGTATGTAATTCTCGTTAACACCTTGTTCTCGCATTGCGTTGTATTCTACTGAGTCAAATGCCTTTTCATAATCTACAAACGGAGTGGTTTGTTGTATTCTAGGGACGTTTAGATTAGTTGATATCTTACATGTAGGTGGTCTATTGTTGAGTAGCCGCTTCTGAAGACTGCCTCCTCGTGCGGTTGATTTTCGTCTAGCGTGTTAATCCGTTTTGTATGTTAGATAATAGTGTAATAGGGCGGTAGTTGCCAAGGTCGTCCTCATCCCCTTTCTTGTGGAGTAGGATTACTATTCCTAAACAGAAGTCTTTTTTATACTCTTCTTTCTCTTGTGCATTGTGTCGTTATGCCATCCTCGCCTGGGGCTAGTTTAATATTTCTTAGTGCAGATACTATTTATTCTACTGTTATGTCTTGATGTTGTTCAATTTGTTTAATGTCCAAGACTTTGTCTTGTTTGGACAGTGTCTGCTTGCATTCGAGGGCACATTGGCCACAGGCACCCGAAGTAATACGATTGGGCCTTTAGTAGGCGATGATCCAACAGGAATGCTACGATATTTATACACGTGGCCAGTAGTTTCTAGTGAGCATACATACAAATATATCCATGAACACACGCTTATGTATATGCATGCATGTTGGAGACTGTATCTGTACACGCAAGCTAGTTTATCACTGACTGTTCCTGAACGTCGCAATTCAGGATTCTAAAAGAGTATGCATATAGGTGTACATCATAATCCATCGAGGTCTGTATATTTATGGGGTCGGTGTGATACGCATGCTCTTTTAAATGTATGCCATTTTCCTTGAACTGTAAGAATCAGCTGGTAAGCGCACCTATAAATATGTATGCTAATATCTGACATAGGTTGTTTGTGTAAGTCTGCTTAATTAGCAGAGGAAGAGGCAGACAAGCGACATCGAAAGGACATATTAACTAGAAAGTATCAACGGATACGAGATATCCTCTAGCATGGACAGCAGAATGAGTAAATCTACCCCGCTGGATTGAATAAAGGAGTCAGTTCGAAATCACCCAAGAGGTTACTAGCTACGCTAGACAACTGAAGAAGGCCAAAGTGTACAACGGCCGAAAGATCGTGACTATAACAACCAAGTCGAGGACATTAGTCAGAGTAAATCAGTGTATAATAACGAGCGCAAGTGATACCCGTAATCTAAAAGGATAATGTTCTTGATTGAATTTAGGGAGATTCAATGTCAATTTAGGTATCTTTACAAATTATCTACTAACCTAAGATCGTTTCCTTACCGGGGAATAAGCTACGTAATGTATTCAGCTATTAAATACAGATATATTTGATTAATATTTATGAGAATCTTTTTATGTAACCAAATATATCAAGGGTAGGATTTATTAACAAAACATTGACTTCAAAATATTATGCTCCCACAAATGATGATACGCAGTGACATTGCAAATTCCGGTGATACGAACAAACAGAGCAGTAATTGTGGTTATATTATTGCGCCGATTGTATACGGACATTCTGCATGTTCTGCCTTTGAAACTGTTATTCGTCTTAATCATTTCCTCCATTAAAAAGCTAAGTATGTTTCATAGAGATAGTAAAAAAACGGCCGTGGACGTGTTATGATATACTGTCACAGAGGTCATTTCCAGGCCAACAGCTGTGCGGAAGTTGAAATGACACGGTCACCTTAGGGAATGCGTGGGTGTCTGAAAACAGGATTCGGAAACCGGAAATGACACCAGCGTGGGGGTTCGAAACCCCATAAAGCTCAGAGCCGAGACGGAAGCTCAGGACAGGGAGATACACACAGACATCAGCTAGAGGAGAATTGTCTTTTACACTTAAATACTCTCTCGCTGTATTTATGGGAATGCCTGGGTCAACGGGATACGGATGTGGGGAACCCATTAAGGGCCTCGAGGCGTATGACGCACTTTCGATGGACACACAGATGCGGTCCGTTCGGAATATGGACAACTCAGGAAGACGAGAGTCAAAACAGTGGAGAAAGTAGGAATTACAAATTAGATGTGGATGAATGTGTTTTTGGTTTCTCACCGCGAGGAATAAGCTGTAGTAAATAGACGTTGAATTATACTAGCAAGAAGATGGCTTGCTTCTCGCCAGCCAAGTAGATAGGTTGCGGTTGCCAGGAGGCAGTTGGCTAAAAGATTGTACACAAGCGCACACAATGGCGTCTCATTGCCAGCTGAGTAACTCCATAGAAGAGTGTTTCTTCAAGCATGTGCAGTAGGTCACTTCTGATTGGTTGCCAAGTGTGTGATTTTGTTTATTTTTAAAGTTTTTCATCTATAATAACGTTGTCTATTTGGGATGGGATCGACCAGTTGCACTTTGAAATATATGTAATGAAAACAATACCTTTTATAAATGTATATTATCATGAATGACGCCTTCGTAAAAGTACTAATTACTGCTAGGTAGATCCTTATAACTGATAAAAGAAAACATCTGCCTATTTACTCCCAGAAAATATCCTGAACTAACAGTTCATATCAGTACGAATGGCGTGTTTCCTTGTTTCTATTCCACTTCTCTCGCTAAATATTCGGCAAGTTGCCTTGTAAACATTGTTATATAATATATGTATATGCTTATGCTGTTCAAGGTATGCTGAGAGTAGTTGTCATATCGGTTGCAGCGATGAGGGAAGTTTCTCTTTATTAAATAATGGAGAGATTTGAACCTGCCATTGTAAATTGTAAGATGACGCGATATTTCTGCCACCTACTGCTTAACTACTTTATCTCCGATCAGCGTTGGCATATGGAGTTTCACCCACTCATTTTGCCAACGCTTGTTGTTCTTAAAGGCAACGGAAAGCTTAGTGTAGAAAGACAGAAAGGCAGATTGTTTCAATGTATTTCTTATTCATTGATAGTGCTCTATTCAACATATATACATATATATTCAACATACAACATCATACTTTTAAAAGATTATGTCAGCAATATGAAAATATATTTTTAGAATTAACTTCATTAAATTTAAAATGAACTTCATCTGATCAAAAATCAATAATATGATTAGTATATAGATAATAGATTATAGATAACTCGCATTTTATGACTTTCAACAGACTAAACTAAGCTGATTAAATATCAAATAAGCAATGCCTTTTAAATGTTTTTGGTCATGGATCATTGGCCAACATGCCAGTTTCTCTGATCATTTGTAATGTAGTTAGTTTAATTCTCACTGGATGCGCCACGCTTGTGGCCTTGTCAGGTCTTGGCAGAGCTGGCAGTGGGACCGGGCCTGATGGGAAACGTTGGCCCCATTTCAAGCTAACATCTGACTTCACATCCCCCCTCTTGATACGACTCTGGAGTAAGCCACATCAAAATTGTAGGCCCGGGTCATATGCACGCCTCTTTGCCCTGGCCTGTGACTTGTGCCAAACTAAGCTAAGCGTAGTAAATATCATGGACGCCGACCGGAGCGTGATGGATAGGAAGCTATTTTCACAGATCGATTCGCTCGGGTAGTCAGTTCGAGTCTCCTTGATTGCTTCACCAGTGTGACCCTATGCCAGACTAAGATAAGCATAATTACGAGTATCGAACTCAGTACGCTATCAATAATATAATAGGTATTTAACTCACTGCTTTAACAATTGCTCAAGGGGCCAGCTTGTTAACCATTGCTCCACGGAAGTCTAGCAGATTATCATATCTATGGGACTTGCTATGAGTACAGAACCCACTAAATTAGCGGTTATTTACGAGTTTAGCTTGATATCTCTCTACAGTTTGCATGCATAAGGGTTTAAACAGTGAAAGAAAAGGATGCAGCAAATAATACAGTGCAACACGATTTCTGTTCCAGGGGAGTTCGTGTTATTTTCTAAGTGCTTGTGTGTAAAAAGTATAGACAATGGCTATTATTCCCTTCAAACCTTGTTTTTGTGACCAGGATAATGATGTTCATATGTCATTGTTCTTCTTGTTTCATGCGATTAAAATGTGCAACTTTTCCCGTTGTCAAATCGAAAATAAATACATTTCAAATTATCACTGTCCTGGTCACAAAAGCAAAATTAGAGGGGAATAATTAACATTTTTTAAATATTTTTTAGACATAATCAATGAGAAAAAAAACATTTATTACCCAGGAACAAAAAATGAAAACTGGTTGCAGTGTAATACAGGTCTTAGCGAATATAGCAAATGATGGTTTTTATAATGACATTTAGAACCACTAAAACGTAGACCCTCAAGCAGTGGCGGTCCTTGAGTTTGCTGCCACTCCTCCCACGAAAAACACGACACAATACACATCAACTATACTTAAACTGTTAAATAAAATGTGAAGACGACATATAGGAAAAGCAAGTAAAAACCTGTGAAAAAACATCATGTTTACTTCTGAAGTGAGAAAATTAACTACAACATTCTACAAAATTATTGTTCTTGCTTTTCTCTTGACAAAATACTCGAAGATATTGTCGAAGTATATTTCGTTTTTCAATTGTTGTTCTATAGACAGTATGGCAAGATTTCTCAAACGCAAGTTGCTCATAATAGATATTAGGCAATTCTTTATTCTTATATAGTTTAGTTTAGAAGAAATCCTCTCACAGGTAGCAACACTAACTTCAATTCCGTGAATCTAGTTGACACTCATATTTATCATCCAGGAGATTCAACGGGATAAGGAAGGCATATTTCTCAGTAGGTTTATGAAGCTGTTGAAATCTCAAAGTTATTTCCTGGATCACTCTGTCCAACGGAGAAAACATTTATCTCCTCAACTCAATTTCGTATAGCAATTCAGCATCTCGTGATCCTTCACCAAACATTTGTTCCTTCTTTTTACATTGCGGCTGAAACTCCATGACTATCCCCAGATCATCACCAATTCCTTTGGAATAGGCAACTGCATTATCCACTATCTCATCCCTGTTTTCAACTAGAAATGCTTTTAAAGCCCTGGGTTTTATGCTACTTGTTGTATGTTCAATCCTTTGGTTTGGAGGTAAGCCTGTGTGGCGTTGAATTCTAGGAGGACGGATCCCCACAGGCCGTGAAAGGACAAAAAGGAAAACGCCAGCATCTGATCTGGTAGCTGTATTTTCTTCATCACCACTTACCTGTTATAAAGCGCTTACGATTTTTGAGGAATGTTTGAGCACTCAAAACCTCCCCTCGTGCACTCCACTGTGTTTATGAGTCAGGATATCCCAACGATTTGTTGATGGAGGATAAAACGTGAACAAACACTCCACAGTTCCAAAAAAGGTAGCAGAATTCACAGTAACATAAGTTTCATGTACACCAGCCAAATTCAGCATGTGATTTGTACAAGCCATACATTTCACTTTTCGATTAATTTCCTTGATGCGTTTCTGAACACCGATTTTGTTGACCAGTCATCACAGTAGCACAGATGTTTGTCCTCTACAATTTTCAACATTAATTTTGCCAAAAGCATAGTTGAAATATTCTCGGCGGTTTTATCTTGTGTTACAATGAAATCAACAAATTCCGCATCCTTTACTTTATTTCGATCGATCATAACGTAGCGTAAACCATGGCTCGTTTGATCCTTATAAGAAATATCGGGAGTGCTGTCGAATATCATGGAACAGTACTGGGCTTGTTTTACTCCCACGATGGCTTTGCTTCTTACGTTTACTCCCAGATTTTCTATAAACTCGTTCTGAATAGTAGGAAACAGGTAGGAAATAGCAAACATGTTCTCCAGGTTGATTCTTAGATGTTCACGTAGTACTGGATCATATTTCGCCAACAAATGAACTAACTCTAGAACATTTCTTCTATTTACCGTTGCATCTGTTACAATATCCGTCTCATTACTCTCATCAGTAATTCCTTCTCGGTGACCCCGTAAAGCCAGATTGAGTTTAGCTAGGAATCTAATGATATCAAACAATCTGGAAAGGATTTCCCTCCATTTCTTCACTTCGTTTTCAACAAACGTCTACGATCCTAATTGCCAACCCCTTCCATTGTGTGAAAGTCCGAACATGAGCTACACTGGATTCATGTTCGAATATTCTAGGATTCAGTTTCCACTGCATGTTGAATCTATCCACATAATTAGAATGTGAGTGACTTCTGTCTGAAAGAAATATCAAATTCAGTTGCAGTTCAATCCCGACCTAATAGATCCTCGGAGTGCCATGCTGAGTATTACCTCTTCATGGCATTTATCAGGGCAAACTCATGGCAGTGCATATCTCCTTTACAAGTAACATGAAACAGGTTGTGCCGGCTTTCATGGTACCATCAACAAGGATTAATCCTTGACCTGATCTATTGGATGAATTGTAGCCAGTCTACTCTATGGGCTCAACCCAAGGTTTGGAATCAGAGTTGCCCGTCTCCTAGACTCCATAGTTTGGGTAATACTAATGCTATAGAGCCCGGGTTGTCCTGTTATTTTACCAATAGCTGGCAGAGGAGTGGATCCGTGCCATTCCCAAGGACATTGATTCACAATGAACACCAACTGCCTCAGCCCGAATCTGAACTATCTTCGCCAATTCCATTTCCCGTGTTCTTAACCCGCTCCTCTTTGACTTAAAAACTCGGAACCTTCAGATTTGCACTGTGCCAAAGAGTTATACCTGCGAGTGTCCCACTTGACAACTTTGCAACATAATGAGTTCGTTAAGCGAGCCGTCATTAACGAAAAACCAAAAGTTGAACGTAATGTTTCCTCAACTAGACTCTTGAAATTGCGGACCGAAATAACCAGGCTTTCTTTTTTTGTATGCAACAGTAAGTGTGTAATAACGTGAAGCACAGCGGGCGTATGCGCTGAAAAATGCGGAGAGGAAGAACCAATTAAAAAATACATTTTCTGAATGAAACAAATTAAGGAGAAAGCGGCTTCTTTAAGTACTAAAATAGTAAATAGCCGATGAAAGAAAGAACAGCAATTGTAAAAATAATTTACATTTAATAGTCTAAGTGAGAATAAAGAAATAATGGAGGATGGAAAGATGGAAAGAACTGGTGAGAAAAGGAAGAAAGTATAAAGAGAAAAAAGAAGGATTCAAGGGCAAATTGAGAGAAAAAAAGATTGACAAAGAAGAGACAAAAAGAAAATGTAAAGAAAATGAGAGAAGAAAATGAGAGAATAAATAAAAAAGAATAAAGGAAAGAACACATTAAACTGAAAAAAAGGAAAGAAAGCTTGACGAATAGTTATACTAGTGTAAATTAGTCTGGCACAAGGCAACGAAAACGGATCGCTGCAGGGGGGATCGGGCTCACTACAGTCGTGGATAGTGTAACGAGAGTAGCTTACTCGCCATCGGTCTAAGCCAAGCTTCCTTTATAGTTATTTACTAAGCTAATTAAACCTAATATAAAGCTCTAATACTGGAGCACCCAGTAGGGATCTAACTCACCACATTAACAGAATTCGTCGGCAAGATGAGCTTGCTAACGATTTTACTATGGTAGGCGCACTGTAGAGATGATTTCGACACTCCAGAATGTCAGAATGTGATACATGGTCATTTGTTAAATGTGCTAAACCACATAACCACTCGATAACGCACACGACACACGGTCGCATTCTTATAGTGTGTGATTCAGACATCAGTGTTTCCCACCAGCTTATGACTCTTAGTGCAATTAGGCGCCAGTTTAGCTATTAGAAACCGTCAACCAAAACTGTCACAAAGACTGTCAATAGGCAGAATTAAATAAAACAGAATGGAAGATAAAATTCATAGTACAGGTATCTCCTTTTTTTCGGAAGTTCGCTTTACGCACATTACTTTTACGAAAGACATACATTAGTACAATTTCCCTCCACAATCCGAAATGGCGTAACGCGAAGAAGCAATTATAAATAATTTATATGGAGACAATTTCCGACCTTTCCCAGACCCAAAGACCTTCTATGTCTGCCTGCTTTGATGTTCTTAGCCTGCTGTGGCTGATGTCGGAGACTTGAAATACGACAGTTTTACTGCTTAGGTTCACGCATACAGTTCTTTGTAGGCATTAAAAACATCCTGCAAACCAGCCCTAGATATACGTGCACTTTCAAAGTCATATTATACTGCAATTATTGCAGCATGGTCAATCATATCGAACATTTCGATAGTAGGCTACTTTTTGGTCTAGGAAAGCTCAATTTATTTCTCTATAATACTTAAAGGTAATTGCTTCTTCGTTTTACAACATTTCGGGTTACGAAATGTTTTATAGGAACGTTCTACTCCCAGAGAGCCGGGAAAACAAGCAATGAGAAAATATATTGCATGAGGGTGAAAGAAGTATGTTTTACCAAGGGAGAGAACAAACGTAAAATGAAAAATAAACGTCCAACGGCATATATATTTCTTTTATTAGACTGGCAGTCGATTTGATATTTATTAAGGTTAGATAAGTATAGTTTTTGATCACAAGTGAGGGACAAACAGTGAGGGTCGAACTTACTTCAGTAGAAATGTTCTGCGAAACTTGTCTACTGACAGTTGCTCCACGACGTTGTGCCAAACTGGGATTGCAATACAATAAGTGTAATCATAGACACAGGAAAAGAAACAAAAAGTCATAATGAAGCCCGAAGGGAAGCGAAGGCAATGCAAAATCAGAGAGAGAGAGAGAGAGAGAGAGAGAGAGAGAGAGAGAGAGAGAGAGAGAGAGAGAGAGAGAGAGATGCGGTCAAGGGAATATAAGCAGAAAGACAAAAAAAGGAAAACAATTTGGAACGGATAATTAGTGAAAGAACGGCGAAATAAGACAACAAATACAAGACTCTCCAGCTATCCAAAAGTAGAGCGTTCCAATTCTTTTTAAAACTCTTCGTAAGCCAAACTGCGTAAAACAAAGAAGCAATCACCATTGCTTTACTTGGCACAAATTGTACAATGTTACCAACTTCCCTTGAGTTTAAGGCTTAATCGTCGGAGGTTTGTGCCGTGGGAGGTACAGGTGACTAGTGTACAAGAAAGAGAAGAAAAGAAAGGTACAGAAGAGACAAGAAGAGGGTGCTTGCTGCATAACAAAGGTTGAACGCTATTTTCGCTTGTCGCCTTTTTTTCGTAAAAACAAAAAAACAGTGGCGTAAAGCAAACTTTCGAAAAGCAAGGGATACCTATATAAGAAAGTGGAGGAGCTGGATAGAAATGAGGATGAAGTTATAACAGGATACATATCACGTTCGAGTGTACTCAAAACTCGAGTGCACCCAAAGATTGATTATCTTTTGTCATATTTTGGCTGGACACCTGGGTTTAGAAATTCTTAAACCATTTATCTGCTCACAAGTACATTCGCAGATAATACAAATATTTCTAGCCACGTTTACACCGAAATAGGGTAATATAATACTCATTGGAGACATAGAAAATCCAACTTGTTTTCGACACCAATTATCTTTATTAGATTTATCGCATGTCTACCTGTGGGTAGATATGAGGTGTATTTCTCTTTCCATACCAGAATTCGCGCATTCATTTCTCTTTCCATACCAGAATTCGCGCATTCATTTCGATTTACGTACGTACTCATACGCATACATACATACACACTAACACATAAGTTATGTCAACGCATATGAACACACGCAATTCCATATGGAACATATGCACTTTTATCAACTCGTATATCTGCGACGAAGGAACTGTATTTAATAACAAAGTAGTAAAACCAATCAGTTAAAACATATTTCTTCTTCTCCTACACTAATGAGAACTTAACTATATAAATATGGATCTAGCTTATGCCATTTCTAATAAATACATTCCTGTTACCTTAAATGTTTTTTTTTCTATATCTCCTAACTAGCATTATCACACTCTCAAGCCCGGAATGCTATTTCAGCTAATTGATTACTACTGTAACTACATGTGTTTCTATCGTTTCTTCTCTATCCAAACTAAGTAATTAGTTTAGTATTAAATGTTAACGTAGTAGGGTTAAGTTTTAAGGTTGCCAATGGAGTCAGATAGAATTATACCTAATTAATTTAATCCACTTCGTTAACAAAGGCAATCAATGAGAAAATGAACAGAAATTGTGAAAAGACTGATAGTAAGGGCAAATTGTAAAGAACAGAATTAAATACGCATAGTTAAATTTAAAGGGATTTAAGCAAACAATAATATGTACACAGACGATGATGAAAATATGTGCTGCCCAAGGAAAGGTCGTCTGTTTTTTTGTTTCAGTTTTTGTTTTTGTTTTGATCTTTTTCCCAACATTTTAAAAATGCCAATAAACATTGTTCCCAATAATTACATTTGTCAGCACGTTTAACTATGACGGGGCTGAAATAAAGTAATTATTAATTTAAGATAATGAGAATAGATTTTGAGAAACCACTGTTTCGTATAGCATTCCTTTGCGTATTCATTTGATTCTGACATAAATGTAAAATATGTACCCACGATTAAACGATACAATTACGCCATTGAATGCTTGCGTATTGCATTTTTGGTTATATTAGAAGATGGATTATCTCTAATTGAAGTTGTAAGTCGGAAATAAGAATTCAAACAATTCCTATTATAGTTTCAAATATTACTTTCTTTCTTTCTTTTAGTTCTCTTTATCGTTGCGTTGTTCTCCGTGACTCCCTTCTCTTTTCCTCTCGCGTTTACATTCATATTTCCCTTGTTCTCCTCCCCCATCTCGCTTTTTCTGCTCTAGCTCTTATTCCTTTTCTTCTCTCCTTTCCCCCTCTAGTCCTCTTTCAGTGTCTCCTTCTCCATTTCCCACTCCCTTCCGCCCTCCTCACAATTTCGCGTCCACCCTTCTCTCCCTCTCGCTCCCTTCCTTTCTACCTCTCGCTTTCCCCTTATTCCTCTTTTTCCTTTCGCTTCTCCTTCTCGTTTCCATCTTGCTTCCCCCACCCTCTACTCCTCAAATTCCCTCCTCTATTTCTCAATTCCTCCTCTCTTTCTCTCTCGATTTATATCTATTCATATATCCCTTCGTGTCTCCTCTACACTCGCTCCTTTTCTCCTTTATTCTTTCCTATCCTTCCTACTTTATTTCTCTTATTCTTCCCAGCTATCTTCTGTTTTTCTTCTCAAAAAATAAAAATGTAGTAATGTCATGGATTCCATTTGCCCTAGATTAAATTATAAATTACTGGTCCGAGCGAATCGAAACTGGCTATTGACGTGGATTTCGGTGCACTTTTTCAAGTCTTTTTTCTTCTTCTCATCATTGTTTAATGGAAACCTTTTTGTTTATGTGTTCAAGGTGTCCCCATGCCATTGGTTTCAGAAATAAACCATCAAATGATTCCAAGCAAGATAATGCTAGAAATGTTATTCCTCCACTAGAATTCTCAGATTTACCCAAATCGATGACAGCCCTTTCTAGTGTTAATCCTAGGCTTTGGAACGGAATGATTGGTAAGACTAATGAAAATAATCTCTACAATACGAGAGACTTGTGGGAAAATATCGTCTGAGAGAAAGAG
>VCCN01001611.1:1127272-1137877 GCA_006491835.1 Architeuthis dux
ATATATATATATCCGTGTACTTTATTCCGCTTTACAGACTACTCATTATTGTTACCTGACATGTTTGACTCGCCCTAAGAAAATCCTATCAACTAACCGGATCAAGGTATTCCTACTTTTTGCCAAGTCTTTTAAGAATTTACTCTTCAATTGATTACAGTAAATGGCTCCGAGCTCGTATACCTTTTTAAAATGTCTCTCTCCTATACTAACTTAAGTTGAATAATAAGAGCCAGTAACATTATATATTGAATAGGCAATTATATGGGGGAAAAATGTCCAGAAGTGGTTTGACCGGCCAGCATTTTCACCTTTGCCTCGTATTTCTATCTATGTCTCTCTCTCTCAATAATTCCTCCTCTGATTTCATCTCACCATGATTGAATTACATCGTTGGATCCCTCTACCCCTTTCTCTTACTCTTATTGTTACTCTTCTTCTTCTTCTTCTTCTTCTTCTTCTTCTTCTTCTTCTTCTTCTTCTTCTTCTTCTATTCATAAACTTCACCTTCCTTTACCATCTCTCTTTTGCTTTCTCCTTCCTCACCCACTTTTGCTATTTTGCGAACCTGTTCTAATAGCTGAAATGGCTACCGTTAAAGGTCTCCAGCCAAAATGCCAGATTTACATGCATCCCCCATTAGAACATTGCTCTGTCTATTAAAACGGGTTCAACTTACGCTGTAAAAGAAGGAGAGAGCATTGGATATCTTTGTTATAAAAAAGCGAGTAGGACGTAATTACACATAGAAAAAGGACGTAAAGAGAGGTGCTACTTCGATAACAATATCCGGCCAGTCATTAGTAATACATGTTCACGGCCAGTCGCCTTGACAACGACCAACAGCCTCGATTTAACATTATTTCTTTTCAACTCATCGAATATCGATATGGTTGTTACCGTCATAGAAATCACTCATTCCTAGATAAATGTCGGTCGAGTAATTTCCTTGTCGATTTTCAATAGAGGTCCTGCAGCCCTTTTTCTAGCTGCTTGTTGGTCCTCATATTCAATGTATCGTCTCTTTATTACAATTTCTCACCCGTTTCATTTAGGTTTCATAATTGTGTGACACTCTTTTATGATAAGTTCACTGTGTATCTAGTTGCATGACAACCAATGTTTTTTTTCTTTCTTAGTTTTATTCATTTCAAATCTAATAAAGAACGATTTCCATTGCTTTGTATTAATCTTAACAGGATTGCTAACAATGGGAATCAACGTTATTAATTAAAATAGTATTCACTGCAAGGGTAACGCGTATACAGATTCAAGCTGGCCTATATACGGGCGGAAATCAATACGGCTTTTTTGAAATTAAACAATTGCTTTCAACCACCGAAAAGTTTTCATTATCTACATTGCATTAAATCAACCACAGGTCGATATTCTGACACGATGACCTTGACTCAAATTGTGTAACAAATATATTGCCAAAATCATAAATAAGTTAATCTTTATATGGAACCATGTTAATGCTCGTTGATTCCTCTGGACACTAACTAAATAAAACCTGCTTTGCTGGAGAAAGTGTTAAACGTGGCTAAAGCTTAAATGATGCATGCTATTGAACGTATATATGAGGTCAAAAATATCCGGTTTATATGCATTGGTTTGTACATAGCAAATGACTGCATTTCAAAGAGTTGTCAAAATATTCGAATGTATGTGTATGTAATTAATATATATTAGTTGCAAATAGACGAAATATGCCTTGATCACTATACAATTTTGAGCATAAAGTCCTTTTCTGGTTTTAAATATACAGACACCGTTTCGATAGTGGTGATTGCAGCACCACCCGTAGAGAGAAAATAATCTATTAATTGGTTCAAGTAATAGCAGAACATTCATGTTCAAATCTAGCACAGCTTTTACATAATGATTGTGCATTACAAGGGAAGCATTAAGCATTCCGTAGAGAGAAAATAGTCTATTAATTAACTTAAGTAATGCCAGAACGTTCATGTTCAAATCTAGCACAGCTTTTACGTAATGATTGTGCATTACAAGGGAAGCTTTTAAGCAGAAAATAGGTTATTACCTAATTTAAGTAATGCCATAACATTCATGTTAAAATCTAGCACAGTTTTCAAGTAATGATTGTGCATTACAAGGGAAGCATTAAGTATTCTGTAGAGAGAAAATAGGCTATTACTTAATGTAAGTAATGCGAGAACATTCATGTTCAAATTTAGCACAGATTTTAAGTAATGATTGTACATTACAAGGGAAGCATTAAAGAGTGTATGCTCAAACTGTATATTAACCAAATATTTTAATCGAAAACAACCTTATTAAATACTTTCACATTATTTCACTGGCTGTCCATAGTATTATTGGATAGATACTGTTCAGTTGCCGAACGTATTGATAGAAAACCTGCACAGTAGAATGACAATCTGTTCTTAGTCTTCCTAGCAGCTAATTCTTTAATATGCTTTAAATCTGAATTTTATGTAAATTTGAGTTAATTCATCTGTTGCTTTAAATACTGTTTTTAATCACACGATTAAGTACATTCCCCCAACGCATTAGTGCAAATTGAACTCAACCTGTCCTAGCAGCAGTTTGAACTAGGTTTTCTGATTCCATTCTCTTACAGTTAGTCCATCTTCACCTTCTATGATTATCTCTTGGCATAGAAATATCTATTAAGAAAGTGAAATCAAAATCTACAGTATCGCCCATAAGTCCACCCCTACCACTTATAATAGAGAGTTAATTGTCTCCTAAACCAAATATAGCAGGATTGTATTATTTCTAGTGGAACATTACACAACCAAAACGGATATTATCAGGTATTATTCATGAGCAAACTCTACAGCATTGAAACTCTGTTGCCAAAAAATCTTTTTTCGTAATGTTTTACTCATCTTTGGACGGCAACATATTGATATGTTTGGCAACATAGATTAACATATGAATACGTTGCCGTCCAAAGATGAGTACAAACCATGAACAAATAATGTTGGCAACACAGTTTCAATGCTGGAGAGTTTGGTCATAAATAATACCTGATAATATCCGTTTTGATTGTATAATACTCCACGAGAAATAATAAAATCCTGCTATGTTTGGTTTGGAAGACAATTAACTTTCTATTAAAAAAGTGGTAGAGGTGTATTTATGGGCGATACAGTACATTTGTTTCTAAAATATGCAAACATTTTCATATGGATAACTATTGCTTCATTTTCCCAGACTGAGTTTAAGCCTCAGGATACTTTTTGATAGAGACGATTTAAAAACTAAAATAGGATGTCATATTCTATCAAATATCTAATGTATTTAGTTTCTTAAAGTGTGGTACTCTTTTTGATTTTCTTTTGGGAAACATTTATTGATTGTGTGAGTTCATCTTCTTTATGTGGTGGCTTATTCTCCCCATTGCTCAAATCAATTGATAACGAGTTAACCTTTCTGTCTGGATTGAACTATAATATGATGTTGTCAAAAAGAAATACAAATCATTATTTTCTTCAATGTGTCACGAAAGCATCGGGAATCACGGGTGATAGATGATTATTATAAAATCCATATAACATGATTCCTGTATGCGTGTTAGTTTAAAGCATGTCTCAATAATAATAAAAGAATCTTTTAAATGAGGTTTAAGAGAATATACTCTTTTCTCACTCTCCTTCTTTGTAAATACCCGAATACACAAATCTTTCTATCTTTCCAAATGTTAATCTCTTATACAATTCGGGACATAATTGCTAGATCAAAAACAGATTAGATTTACATAGTTGTGGCATTTTAGATAGGCGATTGGCTTTAATTAAAGGTATCAAAGACTTTGAATATGTACCCAAGGATTTCCGCTGACGAGATCTTGTTCTTCTTATTGTTTGTCTCATTGTCTCCTTCACTGTTTACCAACCAACGCTAAATAACCCATAGCTTGGAGAAGAGGAGATTGATTCATGCCTCTCTCAATGGAATTAGTTCTAAGTGATTGTCTGAGCCGGGATTTGAACTCGGTTCGTTTTCCGCGCTGCTAAACTTTAGACTTCCGTTGATTGCATTATTTTGCAAAGAATACGGCATACGGAGATAGAAGGTACGTTAACGACTACAGCAAAATGCCCTACAGAATTGATACATGCTGACAAATATCTTGTGTGAAATATGTAAAATACTGCACTTAAACTGCCCTTCATTATCATAGATAGATATACATAGATTGAGATAAGCAGACAGACAGACACATAGATAGATATCAGCCGTGTGGAAAAGTTTCAAGCGAAAAACCTGTTGTCAACTTTGTATTCGGCTTTTAACTGGAACTAACGTGTTAAACCAAAGATTGGATTGACAATGAGGTGTAAAACCTGGTGTTTTAACTAAAACTAACGTGCATTCAAAATGTAGAGTAAAACTCGAAAAAGAAACTGTGAATATGAAGCTGACTTTCAAGCAGGGTTGTCAAATTAGCCATCTGATTGCTTTCATATTTAGCAGATAGAAATCTACGATAGCCAATTAAATACCCCAGTTCTGGGTAACATAGCAGGGCAGAGTGGGCTCCTGGTAAGGCAATTATGATGCTGCTAGCTCAAAGTAAAATACAGTCATATGGAAGTGGTGTCCCACTTTTAATCTTTAAATATTCAACCCGGCATAGGCGGGTACTTCAGCTAGTAATAGTATAGCAGATTAAGCGCGACTATTTCATTTGGTACCGGCATAATAATATTGAGATTGGTTTCTCCGTTACATCAAATCACAGAAATGAAAATTATATGATTGATGTTAATGTCAAACTCATATTTAACGTTTAACATTAATTACCTATGTTGTATAACGTTTAGCTTTAATTACCTATATTATTTAACGTTTAACATTGATTGCCTATGCACCTATAAAACGTGAAGATAAGCGTCACGCCCAAACTAGAATGAGAAAATAATACTCCGCAACCTTTAATATTTTCTTTTTGTTCCTGGGTAAGTGTTGATTACGTCTAAAAAGAAAAGAAAACGTCAATTACTCGCTTCAAAATTTGCTTTTGTGACCAGGACAGTGGTAATTCGAAATCTACTTATTTTCAATTAGATAATGGACACATTTACACATTTTTAATCACATACGAGCCTAGCTGCTGCAGTGTCAAACTCCACTACTACTTCTATTCCAACTGAAGATGATTACTGCAATTTTTTTTAATTGTATATATAATACATAACTTCGTAGATATATACGACTTGTCAGTTTGGCTCAAATGGTAAGAGAGCCGCCTATCAATCACTTGGTCGTGATTTCAAATGTTAAATGTATATATCGGTTTGGTGTGACGTGACGGGATAGACAAAGAGTTTACTCCCCTAAATTAAGTGAGGATTGTTATTGTTACGGGGTTGGGGACAAAGTCAATTCAAGTTTCCTACTTGGAAATGAATTTGACAAAAGTAAGAAAAATTACTATCCTGGCCACATAAGCAAATTAGGAAGGCAATAATAGCTTTTTGCTATACTCCCTTTTAGACATAAGCAATCAGAAAATAGCATTCATTACGCAGGAACAAAAATCGCATTGCATGGTGTAATTGTCAGAAATTAATTAAAAACCCAGCTAACAAAACAATAAAAGTAAATAAATGAATGCGAGATTTTAGAATTCAACAATTGTTCTTTTAATTCTTCACCTTGATATTTATTCCAGAGAGGGCTGGTAGCTGCCGTCAAAATAACTTGTAAACACAACTACAGAGGAAGCCGTTTAATCGGGCAAGCACGGTAGCGCTGTGCCCTTAACATGATTAGGTTGTGTTCTTACACAAAGCGACGATTTTAATTTCATAATAACATTTGTAAAACAGATTTCAAGTCATCTTTTCCAATCTTGTTACCTTCCAAGACAAAAGAAGCAACAATTATGCGAAAAAGATAAATAAACAAACAAAATGTGATATACTGATAATTAGAATACACAGCGACAACATTACGGTAACCGGATTAATTAAACAATTCCGTTTTTGCTTATGGGGCAAATATATATTTACGAGTAAAAATCAAGCAAGGATGTGTTAATCAGCTTATGAATAAAATAGGTGAAACTGATTAATAATATATATGTGTGTGTATGTGTGTAGTACACGCATGAACACATACATCTACACACACTCACATTCACACACAAACACACACACACACACACACATATATATATATATATGTAACACTTTGTTTTATTTATGATGGGATTCGCTACAGATTGACAATCCTTTGCATTGTCACATGAAATTCATCAGGCGAAACTATAAAATGTGTATATGCTCTGTTTAATACTTTTATTAATTTATTCACTAAAATATCGAGCACTATGTAATTTCAACATATTGTGTTTCTTTAAACAATACATTAGGCTGCAGTCTTAACCATGTAACTACGTACGTACGTACGAAAATCAAAATGTATACACACACACACACACGCAAAGACACATACACAAATACTCACATCTTGTACCAGGATGTGATTCCGATCTGGGTGTGCATTCATGTACTATACGATACGGTTAAGGACGATCTCATACCGATAACCTGGTCCATTCAGTGTGACTCTCAGAGCAAAGAGCCCCATCTTCCCTCATAACTAAAGCCGCCGCAAACTAAAACAGAACCACCACCTCCTCGTAACCGAGGCAAGACATAGGCTAGGCATGAAGCTTCGTTTTTACATCTCAAAAACCTTATGCAACCGTCACTTCGTACCAAGTCGAACTTTGACTCGTCAGTCCAATTGATTCTTCTTCACGATTTACGGTATGTTGTCCAGACCAATATGTCACACTTGTGTCCTTGAGTCAACGTTGGCTTCTGAACAATCATTCTGGCAGTTCGAAGTCGTCTGTTGGTACTATTCCTACGGACGCATACGTCCTTGTTCTCAATTCAGGAATCCCGACGTCGTCTAGTGGTTGCAAAGCGATTCTACCGTGCAAGTCAGACCAGGCTCCGGTCAGCTCTTATTTTTGTAACAGGGTGACGACCAGATCGAGGTTGATCGATCATATTATTCGTTTGGGATCATTTCTAGATCAACCTCACAACCTAGCTATGAGCTACACGTAACTGTGTGTCGGAATCTGTCGTGTTTCGAGCACATTGCGATTATTAGCAATGATTTGGGACCTGAAATTCAAAGAAAAAAACGTCATCTTAACATTTTCCAAGCGTGCGACCTTTGTGAGTGCACCCTATAAACTAGAATGTTGAACTGTTTGAATTCTGGATTAATTCATTGCTTAACCCACAGACGAATACAGAATATCTTTGCCAGAGAGTGTGTTGGAATTATCATATTTTTCAACGAATTATATAATAGAGTACAATACTTTTTTTATATACTGATGCTTTACTTTTGGCCAAGAGTGTGTTATGAATATAATTCTATCGGGTATTGATACATGTGCATTCATATACTTATTGGGAATATTGCTTACATTTTAATATATTTCCATTGTTACGAATGGACATGTATCTATATGCAAATTACTTCGGGATGCATATAAATACATGCGTGTATCTAATTACTTTCCCTGTATCTTCCTATACGATCGTGCTCTCTTTTGTTAAGTTGAACAACACTATTATTGTCAAAGTTTCTCATATAATAACACCTTTTTGTTTCTCTTCAACGTACGTAAAAGGAAGCAATGTCAAAACCTGTCAGCAAGTAGAAGTCACATTCTCTCGTGAATTCACGTTTTAGTTCTCGTTCTTTTTAATTAGTTCTTTGGCTTTTTTCTTTCTTTTTAAATAAATATATTTTAGTTTCAGTTTTTGAAATTTAAATTAATTTTTCGATCTTTTCCTTTCATAATATTTTTCTCGTGTTCCTTTATCTAATTCTGTTTTCTGTAATTGTCATATTTTGGGTTCAGGGATGTCGTGACTGTTTTAGCGATGAATGACGCATACACAGACCGTTGCGTTATACTTGTGTACAAAATTTCGGTCATACAAAAGAACAATGTATCTTATTTCGTGATGTGTTGTTGACACAGTCTACATTGTTAGCTGTTTCATCCTCTTATCTAAGCAAGTAAACCAATTGTGTCTATGTAAATGATATCCGGTAACTTTTAGCGGAGTTCGTGACTATGAAGATATTTAAATGTTCGAATGAGGCATTATAGATTTTTTTTTTCTCTTATAATCTCAAACATTGTTATTGACAGTGATTGGTGGACAATGAAAGACAGACCAATTTTTATATTTTGATTATTTTCCCTCCGGGTGGCGTGATAAGGACTGCGGACCCCTACCTCCAGCTAAAGTAAGACATTGTACAATCAGAAACTAAGCTGTAAAGTCAGGTTATTTTTTTACTTTGACTACCGACAAACAAGAAAATATAACACAGGATAGAAATTTGTAGGAAAATCATTTGAACTTAAACGAAGAAGACGAGCATAAATTACTTACAATAAAACATAAAACTAATTATTTCTTTAATTGATAATTTAAATTGCTCTTATTTAAATTGAAATATTACGTCAATCACCACTTCGTATTGCGCCTACAAGCTCGTGTCCAAATAGATACTAATAGACATCTGCATGATAGCTGACACGAGTAAGTGTAAAGATCTAAATTACCTATGTCGATTGGAACCTATATATAGAGAGAAACGGGGTAGTGGTATGAAAATATTGCTACAGTGAGTCTCTTCTTTCTTTCAGTTTAACGTGTCTCATGTTCAAATCTGTTCATTGACCTGGGAAACCACATAAGGTTATTCCCAAGAGAGAATGACATTTTTCGATTTAAATTAATAACAAATGTCTCTCCGTCTTGGATTCCTCACAATATTCTTGAAATTTGAAAATCTTTCAGGCCTTCTTGCGTAAATGCATTTTCCAGTTCATAAATATTATCTACAATCTGTGTCTCTTTTAAAAAAAATAATTATAGGAAAGTAGGGAAATGCGGGGTGGCCGAGTGGGTAACGGCATGGGAAATGGACTCGGGTAAACGAGTTCAAACTCCGGCTGATACAGTTAGTGTTCGCTTCGTATTATTGCCTTTGGGGAATGTATTAATCAATATTCCACCCTAGCAATGGGTAAAATAGCGCAGGGTGGAGGAAGTAACACAAGATCGGGTGCTTGTCGCCTCTAAGTCTAATTCACATAACGCAAACGAGTAAGTAATAACGTGATATGTGGAGACGGATCAGGACGACTGAAGCCGTAGCCAGCGTGAGGGCACCAGTTAATCTTACTACTACTCAGTTTAGGAAAGGAAATTAACTATATTTCAAATATGTCCCTAAACCACCAAGACATTGCAGATGGTATTCAGTTTCAGAAAAGTCTTAAAAGAAGCAAGCAGCTAACACTTCTCTCTCTCTCTCTCTCTGGGATGATGCCAAACAACATTCACGTGATTTGAGCTGTTTATTTTCTACGCAGTCCGTGATAGGAAACAAGCCAGGGGGCGGCGAAGATAATAAAGAAACAATAGCAAATTAACAGAAACGATTGAATAATTTAATAAACGAAACAAGTGATTTGCTCTAATACATTCTGTATTACCTGCAGAATTTATTAATTGTTCTGTGTGCTTTTGTAGTTGGCTAGCGGACATTAGTTATTTCCTTTTACAATCGAATACCGTATGCATCACTAGCTGCAAGTCGCCATACATCTTCCAGTCAACGGATTCTAATTATAACTAGGCACACAATCAGATTAGCAACTTCGTTCACGTCGCAGATTTTTGGCATTCGTGTAGAGAAATACACGAATATATATATAGCTCTGTGGAAAAAAAATATATATATCATGTCACACATGAACACGCATTCTTAGACATCTAACTACAATTGAATAAATCTATGTTTGTCTCTGTGTGTATGAACCGCGATTACTCGTAAACTGATCATTTACGAAGGTTACATTCACCAGATAAGTTAGTCAGCACACAAGGCAGTGCAGTGTACAGTTTGTAATTTTTGGGATCCGGAGTTCTTGAGAAATCTAATGAAAATAAATAAAACATTACAGATTATTAATTTGTTATCTACGATTATAGATCTAAAGTAAGATATAACATATATAAATTTCCAAAATATCTAAATTTAAATATGCCATATCTAATTTGGCAACACTGAAGCCGTAGTTTCGTACGACAGGCGGAAAACTATTTTACATGTATATTATACCATGGTGCTTCACACGCCTTGAAGTCCGGCCCCTTCCAAACAAGTACATTTGGAATGGGCACTGATCAAGTATAGAAACATTCCATCTCTCACGCAATCAGATGTATGAACAAGTACGCAAAGAAACCCACAAGTTAATAAACACACACACAAAGCAAAACATGAATACGTCTATAGGAGAGCTGACATAAGTGTATATTAGCAAGGCTAAGGGATGTGAACTTGAATAAGCTCAAACTATTTCTGAAAAGGTGATAGGGAAGAAAACTAATACATGTAACGATTTACTGCTTAGTAGAATAACATTCAAATAACATTTAAAATCAGCTTTGATCGCCTTGAAACTATATTGTACAAAGATCTAATAGTCAAACACACATGGTTCTGAAGTCATTTTGAGATACTTATGACAAATGCACTATGGCTTTC
>VCCN01001611.1:1792019-1805257 GCA_006491835.1 Architeuthis dux
GCACAAGATAGGTTGTCATGGAAGGAGATGAGAAAGGCCTATATATCCATATATAAACACATTCGCTCATTCTTATCAGATCCCCTGTTCTCATACATACACAAACATACATATCGACATATATGGAAACACGTATGTATATATTCACACACATTTCTTTATTTATGTTCATGAGATACATATATGTACACACATATACATACGTATTCAATCTGACAGACAGATACATCATATGAACACGGAGACGCCCGAATAGAAGAATTGGTTTAAAATATTCTATCTATTATGATAAACAAAGAATTTCGTTTACTGTGGACATTATCTGTTAATTGTTCATTCTTCTCCGCCCCTCGTTTGAATTCCATGTCTATCTCTGTCTCTGTCCCATCTTTGGTTTCATTGTCTATCTTTGTCTGTCATCGTCCTCTATGGTTCTGTCCATATCCTCTGTTAATTGTCTATTTGTCTTCGTCTCATCTTTGAACTCCATGTCAGTTTGTGTGTGTCATCATCCTCTATGTTTTATGTACATATCCTCTGTTAATTGTCCATTTGTCTCTGTCCCATCTTTGGTTTCATTGTCTAACTTTGTCTGTCATCGTCCTCTATGGTTCTGTCCATATCCTCTGTTAATTGTCCATTTGTCTCTGTCCCATCTTTGATTTCATTGTCTATCTTTGGTTGTCCTCACCCTCTATGTTTTATATACATATCCTCTGTTAATTGTTCATATGTCTCCGTCCCATCTTTGATCTCATTGTCTATCTTTGTCTGCCATCGTCCTCTATGGTTCTGTTCATATCCTCTGTTAATTGTCCATTTGTCTTCATCTCATTTTTGAATTCCATGCCAGTTTGTGTTTGTCATCACCCTCTATGTTTTATGTACATATCCTCTGTTAATTGTTCATTTGTCTCCGTCCCATCTCTGATTTCATTGTCTATCTTTGTATGTCATCATCCTCTATGGTTCTGTCCATATCCTCTGTTAATTGTTCATTTGTCTGCGTCTCATGTTTGAATTCAATGTCTATCTTTGTTTGCCATCGGCCTCAGAAACAATAGCGCACTTTCTATATACAGCCGATCTTTATCTGAAATACATAAAACATAGGATAACACAACACGTACCATAATAAACATTTCAGATAATAATATGAACATTCTTCCCAGCTCATACACAACAGTCAAAGGATAGAAGCTTAGTGCGATAACTGTTCACACGAAGTGGCCTGGTTTTCTTTGATGAACTGTAGAAATGTACCAGTTGTTCATGATTAGTGACTACTTCAACGTGGATTCCCTGTGTATACATCCTCTTCATAAGCATGCCCGTCAGTGTCCCATTACTTTCCCTCTCGATTTGGCCATAACCAGCTTCTGTTGGAGTCCATACTCTTGTAGTATAATTCACAGGTCTTCAGGCCAATTGGCCATTAATTATATACGTTTGAGCTAGTGTTGCTTGTCTGCCAACACGGATAAATTCGACGTATAGTCGTGTTGCCCGTTTACTGTCGTAGGCAGCGAGTACTCCTTCGCTACACAATCGAACCTTGATTACTGAAAGGTACATCTTTCTCTTTGTCTCCATAAAAAGCGGGCATTGTTGTGTAACATCTCGTAATTGTGCTGCAAGTTCTGAGTAGGGCTTTTCTCCAGGTTCACCCCCAAGGAAATGCGCGTTGAACTGGACAGTCTGTATGAAGCTTTCAACTTCATTGCATGATGTTGAAGCTGGCCAGTCAGGTATCACTGCACATTTCTCTGGGTCAGAGGACATACCGATTTATGTGTATATATTCCCAAACCATTTTACCTCAAGATGACATGTATCAAGACGGAGGGTTATGTGATGTTCTCTAAAGGTTAGAATAACTTTCTCCAGACATATATCATGTTGCCTCCGAACACCATGAGCCAATATATCATCTTTAATATGAATGGAACCTTCACATTTGCAGACAATTTCCCGAATTCGCTTTTGAATCTCGCTACTAGCTGGACCATGCGTTTGTAGCGATATATTCCCCATGGTGTGTGAAAGGAATATAATTTCCTAGCAGAATCCTCTATCTTAAACTGGCGATAGCAGTTTGTCATGTTGGATATCTATCACAGCCTTTTCGTGGTCGGAATAGACTCATGCTTTGCATAGATTTCCTTACTGACATCTTGACAGTCCAGGGTAACACCGATTCTACCAGATCTTTGTTTTGTCAGTGATTGCTGAGAAAGGTCCCTGACCCCTCTATCATGATTGGTCCTTCAATGATATCCTCCCGTAGCATGGCATTAATTTCCGGGACAGATATTGCAAGGCTATTCTACGTGGTGGCTGGATCACCGCCACGGCAGCAGATCAGACTTGGACCTTTATGGGAGCTCCATGGTATTGTAAGGCTCTTTCCCGCAGTCTTGTATTGGATGTCTTTAGAAGGACTGCATCCACAGCAGCCTGTTTCCAATCATAGTTCAATCAATCAGTTGAGCGACATTGCTGAATTCTTGAGACCATTTCCTGAAGGTCTTTGATCCCTGTGGGAAAGTGGACAGCAGCATATTGCGTGGTACCACCTTATTTGTTCTGCTGTTCAGGCCATCTTTAATTCTCTTGACAGCCTCAGCAGTACTGTCAGTTGCTAGAACCTTGCCAACATGCTGGAAAAGGCTCTTCATGTCCTTCCCTCTTTGCATAGGATGGTTCATGCGCAGTGCCGTCAGACTTGCGAAAGATTAATTGGAACAGCAGTTTAATCCGCTCGACATTATCGTGAAACTTATGGAGTGTACCCCCAAGGTTGGCATCGATGGCCTGAACTGTTTCCAAGGTCAGGGAATTCATGATAGGCTCAGCTTGGCTACGTCAATGTATTGAAATACAGTGGCCGACCAGATTGGTTGCAGTCTTCATCACCAGTAACAATAACACACTTTTTATATACCGCCAATATTTACTATCTGAAATACATAAAACACAACATTTCAGATAATAATACTATGAACACGTTACTGTTACTTTGTTTACTTTCCATATCCTGTTACTTTTGCCTTCGTCTTTCGTTTGGATTACACGTTTATATATGTATGTCATCGTCTTCTATGTTTAATTGTCCTTATCATGTGTTAATTGTTCGTTTGTCTTTGTCTCCTGTATGTATTCCATGTCTGTCTTTTTTTCTGCTCATATGCCATAGTAACCGTTCAATTTTTGTCATTTTTTTATTTGGTTTCTAAATATAATTTTGCTGTGAGTGTATGCCGTGGATAATGATGGTCCGTACTCTGACAGGCTTGCCCATGACGTGTTTGAAAGGATTGTATGGGTAATGGGTGTTACTTGGAATGTCTAACCTCTGTTTCCATATAGCATGTGACACATTGCTTTAAGTTGCGTGGTACCAAATGTATAGAATTCCCTTTGACCCGTATTGTTTACTTTATCTATTTCCTAGTGATACTTATAATTGTCTACATTTTAATTGGTTGTCATAATTAGTTGGTTGATTTAAAATCAATATTATCAATGATTGACAATAACAATTATTGATAGTAATACTATTAATGAACAATAGCCTACCTCGTAGTTGAAGTCCGTCAAACCCATCATAGTTACCAATCATTCCAGACTCAATGTATTATCACTGTGATATGTGCATTTAAATACCAGATTGTTGCATATTGGAACTACCCATGTGTTATAACAGAATAGGTGGCTTGGTTAAAATACAGTCTTACAATAATTCATCGCAATTCATGCTTTCTGTCTGTTTCTCGCGTTAATCGTTCATTTGTTTTGGTCCTCATTTACTTTCCATGTCTATCTTCTAATATAAACTAAATGTTGTCTGTCCATGTTGTATACTGGGATGAAAGCCGGATGAAAGTCTTGAACTTGGCGAGAAAGGAAGGGAAGACTCGAAAGTTGTTTGTAAAAATATGAGAACATATTTTTATTTCTTAAAATACATTTTTGTCCGCCGGTGAATGAAGTGGGAGAGAGATAAGGGGTGGCGAGACACTGTTACCAACAGGAGAAACCGGTCGTGTGCCTTCCGGCCCGGCCGCTGCTGCTAGTCTCTGTCTGGGTCTCTGTTCTGAGTCTGTCTCTTGAGCTTCTGAGTCCCGAGTCTTCTTTTATCAGGTTGGAACATCCACGTGTGTGTGTTCAACATCCTGTTTTCGGACACCCACGCATATGCATATTTTCTACTTCCGCACGGGCGTTGGCCTGGAAATGACCCCCCGTGGCAACATATCATAACATTCATAACCTGTGTCAATTGTTCAATTGTATGTGTCTCTCCTTTGTAGTCATTGTCTATGTTTGCATGTCATCGTCCTACATGTTTTCTGTTCATCTATATGTTTACATTGCTATCTTTTCCCTGCTATCGTCCACCATTGGTTACCGTTCATATCCCGTGTTAATCATTCATTTGACATTGTCTCACGTTTGCAGGTTATGTATATCTGTGTATGTCATTGTCCTCTATGGTTTCTTTCCATATCCCATGATAATCATTCACTTGTCTGTGTCTCTTGTGTGCATTCTATATCTTTCTTTGTATAACATCTACCTTTATGTTTTCATATACTTTGATAATCGTTCAAATTTCCTTGTCTCTCGTTTGTATTCTTAGTCCGTCTTTGTATGTTTCCTGTGTATATCCCGTGTTACCCGTTAATCTATCTTTGTATTTAATTACATTCCATGTCTCTCGTTGTATGCTATCGACCGCCATATTTCTGTCCACATTCCGTGTTAACCTTTCCTTTCCTGTGCCTTTTTATCTTTTACTATCTATGTATGTTGTGAGTGTATGACATGGAGTAGGCTATGGCCTACCATACCAGGATTGCCAATTACGTGTTTGAAAGGCTTCTTTGGACAATGGATATGACTTGACGGTGCATATCTCCTTTCAAAAAAACATGTAACAAGTTGCACTCGGTTACATGGTACGTGTACCAGAGAATAATCTGTAATCTGCACTGCTCAGTGCTTGTCTACTTCGGTAGTGATATTGATGATTTTTAGGATTAGAAATAGGAATCTTTTAAAATTAGATCAGTTTGTTGATTTACGATCATAGCAAAGACTGACAAAAACAGTATTGATAATCATTACATTATTAGATAACAGCCTACGTCTGTATTTGCTATTTTAAGTTTTGATGTAGACGAAGTGTGTATAACCCATCCTATTCCTGACTCAATGAAGAATACTCGTGTTATTTAACTACATCTACATTGTAGCGTTGGTGGTTGGAATCTTGGAAATTGAAACTACCCCATTGTTATAACAGAATTAGCAGCTTGTTTAAAATACAGTCCCAACAATAATTCATATCCCCTCGTCCTTCTTGCTTTCTCTCTGTATTTTCTGTTGGCGTCTCATTTGCCTGTTCCGCCTGTTTGCTTTCATCTGTATATATATTTTTTTGGCCATCAACCTGTGTTATAGCTCAGTTGTACTTGTCACTCTTTTTCATTCCATTTTTGGCTCTGTATACCATCGTCCTCCATATTCCTTGTCCATATTCCATGTCAACCGTTCATGTGTTGTGTCTCGTTTCAATTAGATTAGTTGGTTTAAATGCAGTCATTGCAATGATTGACAAGAACAATTATTGATAGTAACAATCTTAATCGATGACAGCCTAGCGTCCCCTGTTTTATTAACATAGTTAAAGCATGTTTCACCCATCCTATTTGCCAGCGATTACTAACTTAATGTGGTCCTCCCATGATATTTACCTACGTCTACTTACTAGCGTTGGTGGTTGGAATTTTGCAGATTGAAACTACCCTATTGCTATACCAGAATTAATGGCTTGTTTGAAATAATCATGTCATTTTCCTCATGTTTTCCACGTTATCTCACATTTGTCCTTGCCTCCTGTTTGTTTCCCATATATGTCATCATTTTACATGTTTTCTGCCAATATCATGTGTTAATTGTTCATTTGTATTTGTCTCTCGTTTGCATTCCATGTGTGATTTCGTATACCATCGCCCTCCATATTGCTTGTCCATGCTGCGAGTCAACCTTTTATTTATGTGTAACTCTTGCATTTCATAGCTTTGTTTGTTGTGAGTACATGACATGGAGAATAATGGGCCTTAACCTGCCATGGTTGTTCTCGACATGTTAGCCCGTGGTTGCAGTGGGCGTTACTTGACGATGCACAAGTAACATGAGACAGGTTGTACTGGATTACGTGGGACCAGTAACAGAGAATAATATCCGACCTATCCTGTTTGATTCTTACCTACTTCCAAGTAATATGTATAATATTTATAATTATAATTAGGCTTCGTTTTAATTAGATTATTTGATTTAAATACAATCGTAACACAGACTGCCAATATCAATTATTGATAGTAACAGTATTAATAAATGGCAACTTGGCTCCCTCTCTATTGTAATTTTTAACTTAGTTAAAGTTCGTTCATCCATCATTTCTGGCAGTCACTCGTGACTGAATGTGGTATCCCCATGCTGTTTATCTATAACTACATTCTAGCGACTGCAGTTGGACCTTTGTCAACTTGAACTACCCCATTGTTATGACATGATTATAACAGAATTAGTGGCTTGTTTAAAGTACGGACCACCCCGTCTTTGCTATTGTAGGTTCTAACTTAGTGTAGGTCCGTCCGACTCATCCAATTTGCGAATCATTCATGACTTAATGTAGTCTCCCCGCGCTATTTTCTTACATTTATACACCAGATTGGTAGTTTAAATTTTGCAAATGGAACTACCCATGTGTTTTAAGATAATAGGTGGCTTACAATAATTAATATGCCATCATCATTCCTATTTTATGTCTGTTTCCTGTGTTAATCATCCATTTAACTTTGTCCTTCGTTTGCTTACCATGTCCATCTTCTTATA
The DNA here is from genome assembly GCA_006491835.1 of Architeuthis dux. Classification (NCBI taxonomy): domain Eukaryota; kingdom Metazoa; phylum Mollusca; class Cephalopoda; order Oegopsida; family Architeuthidae; genus Architeuthis; species Architeuthis dux. The sequence continues at coordinate 1,798,923 of VCCN01001611.1, forward strand.
TAACTGTCGAACATGTTATTTGTCCATATCCTCTGTTAAACGTTCATGTGTAGTTGTCTCTCGTTTACAGTCTGTCCTTTTGTATACCCTCGTCCTTCATGTTTTCCGTCCATATCCCGTGTTATTCGTTCATCATTTTTTGTCTTTTCTCTTCGTTACATATCTATCTTAGTATGCCATCGTCTTTCATGTTTTCTGCCCATATATTGTGTATATGTATTTCTTGCAGATGTGTATCTTTTGTGTCATCTTTCTCCATGTTTTCTCTCAGTCCCCCGTGATAATCAGCCAGTTGTAATTGTCTCTTGTTTGCGTTTAATGCCTATGTTTGTTTCACATCGTCCTGTATATTCCATATCCCGTGTTAATATTTATTTGTATTGTTTGCTTTCCGTGTCTATCTTCTGTATGCCATCGTTCTACATATTTTTGTCAGTATATTTCTTTGTCTGTCTTTTCATATCTATGTTTGTTGTGAGTGTATGGCACGGAGAATGTTGGACCTCGCCCTGCCACGCTTGCCCATACCGTGTCTGCAAGGGTTGTTTGGGAAATGGGTATTACCTTGCGGGGCCCATCTCCTCTCTAAAGGACGTATGGCAGGTTGGTCTGCGCCACATGTTCACTTCTTATTTACCTCCTAGTAATACTCATTTTTCAGAGAGGCTTAGCCCCCATAACAAAGAATGTTTATCAGAGAACTTGCAACTGAAAATATATTGTAATTAGTTTTAGTTTAACATACAAAAACGTGTTCGATATCTAAACTATTTTAAGGGTTCCCTATAAAGGGTTAGGGGTCGTTTTAATTGTATTAGTTGGTTTATTTAAATACAAATATAGCATTGATTGGCGAGAAAATGTATTCATTGTAATAATATTAATAGATGTCAGACTAGCTCCCTCTTACATTAAACTTCTTTCAATATATTTTCAGTCAATTAAACATTAAATTAACTAATTTTCTTCGAATCAATTTTCGAAGGCCTACTTTATTTTTGAAAGATCCTTCGAATAAGTAATTTGTTGTTATTGACATGTAAAATTAAACATCTAAAACCATAAACCTAAAAATAAGCTTAATTAATATATGCTTAATTAAGATGTAAAAGACAATTATTTTCCAGAGATTTCACCGTATGTTTCATTCTGTAACATACATGGTGCCAAAAAAAGGATTCGGCGAAAAGCCAAGTCGGCAAAACTGATGTTCGTCAAACAGGATGTCTCCGAATCGTCGACATGACGAAACTGCTGGCAGTTGACTGTGTGTCAGCGACATGTCGTTCGACGGAACGACCAAGAACCAATAATTTGGTTTCCTGATTTGACTATATCAAGCACTTTTCCTCTTGCTATAGTTCGTGTTCATCGTAACCTTTGTTTATTGTTTGTGGTGTGTTTACTATATTATTTACCGGCATCATTTGTCGTTTCATTTGGTAATATTTACTCTTGTTTCCCGTTTTGTCTCGGGTCTTTATTGCCTCTCCTTTGATTTTAGCTTCTATTATCTGAACTCCTTTGCAATCTGACGACCAACTTCTCGATTGTTCTTGTTTTTTATATCTATCTTACCATCAGTTATATCCTCACTATTTATCAGTTATCTCTAGAGGTAATCAACTATTATTTTAATTGTGTTTCTCCCCTGTCTGCCATCACGTTAGCAATGACCATAGTCCATAATACACAATTTACATTTATTCTTGTTGTTAATGGTAGCTTATTTGTATTCCCCTACCTTCGTTTTATTAAGGATCAATCAATCGCCTTATTTCATTATTCATTGTTTCTATTTGTCGTGTATGTCTAATCATCTATTGCACAATCTATTATTTATTACCCGAGTTAATTAGCCGTTACGTGTATCGAACATTGTTTTCGTTCACCTTTATTAATGTTTATTGTCTGGTGTGCTGAATCATCAGCGAGTTTACTGACACCTATGTTCATCTCTGTTCCATAAATGTCAATTCTTTATTAATTGAGTTCAAAATAGTCTCAAACCTGTTGCACAATCTTAAAAGCATTCCCTTTATTTTAAATACTGCATTCTACCATGGAACCTATTTTATTAGTTGCTATTGTTGTATATTATGTTTCATTACATTTCTTAAAGTCTGTAATTATCTTAATATACCTTTACGTATTCTGCCGTGTACATGTATGTCTAGTTTGTGTGTCCACCATGCATCATTGATCTTTAGAGACATTTATGTGTCTTTGTCTGTATTCACGTCGATTTAGTGTATCCATCATTCATTTATAATAGCTTGTGACCTTCGTGCTAATGTTTTTATTTGCGTCTATTAAGTGTGTCTATCATAGGTCGTTGATCTTTAATGACACTTGTTTGTTCGTATTTACTGTTGTGAGTGGCTCATACATTATTAATATTTTGTGACTTCTGTCTGCGTGTTTGTATTTATGTCTATTTGGTGTGTCCATCATACATTGTCAATCATAGGTGACCTGTGTGTGTGTGCCCGTTTGTATCCACGTCCATTGTGTGTGTTTCAATCATACACTGTTAATATTTTGTGACCTTTGTGAGTGTGTTTTATTTACATCTATTAAGCGTGTCAATCACATATTGCTAATCATTAGTGGAACTTGTCTATTCCTATTTACTTCAGTTGTCCGTGTCCCTCATATAGCGGTAATCTTGTTTTATTTAGTATACTCAATTCTGTGTGTATGTCATACATTTATAAAGTTTATTGGATGTGTGTATGTCTATTGACAACTATTCTGTGTGTCAATCATACGTTATTAATCTCTGGTGACCTTTGTACGTTTCGTTTTATTTACGTCTACTAAATGTGTCAACCGTACATTGGTAATCTTAAATGAAACTTGTCAGTCCGCATTGTCCATCATACATTGTTGATCCTTTGACATCTTGATATGTTTTAGGGACATTTGTATGGGTGTTTATATTTATGTCTATTCTGTGTGTGCGTACTACTCTGTTAGTCGTCTGTTTGTGTGTGTGTGTGTGTGTGTGTGTGTGTGTGTGTTTATATACGTCTGTTAGGTATGTCCATCATAAAGTGTTAATCTTTGTTAGACTTGTGGGTGTTTTTGATGTACGTCTCCCCTGTTTACCAATCTGTCATCGTTATCTATTGTGACCTCTGCGTGCGTGCTTGCTTTTACGTTTATTATGTGTGTCCATAATTCTTTGACATCTTTGTATGTTTTGTGACATTTGTGTGGGTGTTTATATGTACGTCTATTGTGTGTGAGCGTATTAATCTGTTAGTCCTCTGTATGTGTGTTTTTGTATACGTCTGTTAGGTGTGTCCATCATAAAGTGTTAATATGTGTTAGACTTGTGCGCGTTTTTTAATGTACGTCTCCCCTGTTTACCAATCTGTCATCGTTATCTTGTGTGACCTCTGCGTGCGTGTTTGTTTTTACGTTTATTATGTGTGTCCATCATTTTTTGAAAGTTTGTTGTAACAAATTGAGTTGTGTTTCTATTTACGTATTTTGTGTGTGTCCATCATATATTGTTAACATTTAGTGTGGCTTATATGTGTATATATTTATTTACGTCTATTTTGTGTGTGCATTATACATTGTTAAACTTTAGTGACTTTGTGTGAGTATGTGCGTATGTGTGTGTGTGTGTGTGTGTGTGTGCATTCATATTCGCGTTTTTTGTGTATCACGTGTAATCTTTCTGAAATGATTATGCACGTGATTCCATTTACGCCTATTAAGTGAGACCAAAATACATTAGTAATCTTTAGCGAAACTCATAGTTCGTATTCACTTCTGTTTTGTGTGTCCATCATACGGTGTCAATTGTTTGTGACCTCCATGCGTCTGTATTTACATTTATTTTGTGTGTTACCATACATCAAGTGACATTTGTGAGTGAGTTTGTATTCACTTCTATTGTGTGTGCACATATTAGACTGTTAATCCTTGTGACTATTGCGCGTTTGTTTTTATTAACGTCTATTCTGTGTGTCCGTCATATATTGTTAGTATTTAGTGGGATTTGTGTGGACATTATAGGTCATCTGTATTTACTGTTACATGTGTACCCCATACATTGGTAATCGGTTGTTACCTTTGTGAGTGTGTTTCGTATGTATGCCCATTGTGTGTGTCCATCTTTGAATCTTTAATGTAACTTGAGTCTGTGATTTTATTCTGTGTGTGTCATACATCGTTAATCCTTTGTTACAAGTCTGTGTATGTTTGTGTTTACGTATTCTGTGTGTGTCCGTCATACATTGCTAAGCTTTAGTGAGACCCGTATGTGTATTTATATTTACTTCTATGTTTAACAAACTGCGTTCTCCTCTCTCTCCCAATCGCCTCAGTAAACTAACTTCAATCTCACCTCTCTTTCCCTACCGTATTATTAAATTACCTAACTATCCTTCTCTCCATCTTTCCTTACCCCTACCAAACCTCCTTTTCTCCCATCTTTCTTTCTAACCTTATATTAAACTACCTAACTCCAGTTTATAATAATACAATAATGTTTTTAATAGTAAAAGTAATAGTTGTATGTATGTAATATATAGTAAAGATAATAAGTGATATATCTTCATAAGAATTACTCTGGTTTTCTGAACTTAATCTTAACCCAGATTTATTTTTAAACAAATATGAAGAAACGAACGAAAGAATAGTCTTGACGCCTGTTGTTTGCTTCATTCAGATTTCCACATTCCAAAATTCTCTCTCACGTGATAGATCAATTTCTTACCAATTGACCAATCAAAGCATTTCGGCCGTATGTCCTGACACGCAGATTACTAATAGAGATTACATCTTTAAACACTGTAATGGTGAGAAAAATGAATGTTTATAGTATCTATTTAAGGAATTTAAAATGCCTACATAATTTACGTTATATATTTTTGTAATATACAATTTCCTAAACATTCGTTCCTATACAGATCGTACATTTTTAAAGAAATGTTGATAAATTGCTAATGATTATTCTGACACATTCGTTATTTGCTTTTAATCTTCTCAAGGGCATAATTTCTTGCTTTTATTTACAAAAATGAACAAAGTTACATACTTACAGAGGTAAATAAATTTGTCAAGTAGACATATTTGTACCGAAGGGAAGCCAACATTATTAATATGATGTCGATATCTCCTCATCTGCTCAGTTCCTTTTGGAAAATATTTTGTTTTCATATAATTAACGAGTATACAAGGATATATGTATCCATGATTTCACGCTCATACGCCGACACACACATAGACACACGCACACATATACACGGATATGTGCATATATATGAGAGTGGATTGTTACATGGATATACATTCGTATGCCTACATGCAAGTATTCTATTTGTTGGTGATCACGCACGCACATAAGATGTAGGGAAGGGATACACATTAATATCGCTTTTAAACAACGTTGTTGTGTGTCGGCATTTAATTTCCTGTCATGATCAATTTAATCCACTGTACAATATTCTTTTTGTGCAAAATCATTATCAGCAAATAGATCAACGAATGCTTTTATTCTAAAACATAAGTTAGTGTTTTATATTTGCAAACACGGAATTCAGTTGATGTTCTTTTCTTTTACTATGTAATCAAGTATATTTCATATTTTTATTTTCAAAGAAAAGGGTTTATTTTGAAAGGAATATGTCAGGAAACATTCACTGCATGAATGCAAATTCAATCAGATGCGTTCACTTCCCATTTCTCTACCTCATTCTCTATGATTTGTATTAATCCTTCTTGTATTTGCTGTTTAGATGCGCCAACACATCTCTATAAGACACTTTTAAGTCGGTCGTCTCCTTATATCTCAAAGAACAGAAAGAGGAAGGAATGGGGTAATGTGATTTACTAACTGCTATGGTGACAGAAGAGAATGTGTGATGTCATTCAGATAATATTTATTCTAATCATTTTTTTACCAGCTGCTATGAGGTCAGAAGAGGATGTGTGATGTCAATAAGATAACATTTATTCTGATCAATTATTTATAATTTTTTTAAAATAGTGATTTCTTTAACTGACTTTTAACTGTCGGGATTGAAAGCGGTCATGGAACAACAACTTCTGTTTGTTAAAATGAGTTTTTATATGCGTCCACGCATCTCTATAAGAAACATTTCGGTTGGTCGATTTCCTAATATCATTTTTCTCAACCGTATCATGTTGGATTGATATGAAACTTGGTCAAGACCATCGGGTGAACTATCCTCATCCGCCTCGTTACCCTCTTACCCCCCCCTGCTACTACTATCGCCATTAGTACTGCTACATTTTATTATCCGTATCATGTTGAATTGATATGAAACATTGTCCAGACCTTCGGGTGATCCATC
>VCCN01001611.1:1989361-1999973 GCA_006491835.1 Architeuthis dux
TTTCCTCTCTCGCATGCTGCACTGTGCATTCATGTTACTTTTTGTCTTGTTTCTAACACATTCTTTTTCAGTTCTTATCAATCAATCAACGCATTGATCTATCAACATGTTCATTGAGAAGTGACCTGGCATACAGTTACAAAAGAACTCACAGTATGGTAAAAATGGACACGTATACTCACTCTAAGATATGCAACTCATGCCACAAAGAACACCAAGAACAACAGAGGTCGCAGTCACAAATACCAAATCGCCTGGTATAAGAGACAGATGTATAACATCAAGATCTCTGTCACACTGGAACTTCCCTTTCAGATAAAACAGTAACCTCTATTTATATTAACATGTTTTAACCTATCAACAGAAACTAGCTTACCACACAAGTATACACCTTTCTAAAATACTCACACCTAAAATGCCAAACCCTATTACATAAGTACGTTGGTGATGTTTTGGTGATATATTTTTGTGATATGTATCCTTCTGCTGGCTGTTCCTGATATCTCTTATTGTTCCTGGTAAAGAACGAATAACAGATTAATACGAAAGTGGTTATTTTAATGACAGCAAATGTTACTACTTATATTTACATTCGTGAAGAGTAAACATACTCCCTTGGAGAAAAAAGTTTTCGAAAGAATATTTATGCTAGATAATTGATTACGTCTATGGGTTAGGAAAGTGGAGCTCCTTAGCCGTGGTTTGAAGAAGCGATCACATCGATTTCAGTGGATAGGAGTTGCGTTCAAGTTTTGCTAAAGATCGATACACCTAATGAACCACGTCCATACAATTATCAGACTTTAAATACTAAACGTCTTCATCAGACTGGCCATAGTGTCTGAATAAAAGTAATATCTCATGTTCCCCCGGTATCCGAAAGTGGGGCGTTCCTATAAAAACCTTTAGTACGCCGAAATGGCAGAACAAGCAATTACCATTAATTTACATGGGAAAACCTTTGAGCATTACCAGAACCCACAAATAGTGTTGACTGTATTTTAGGTTGAGTGATCAGAGGTTATGGTGATGGCAGGTACAGGAGACTGGGTTGTAGGAGAGAAAAAGAGGATACGCGCTGCCTCTATAACAAGCTGCAGCAAAACAAGCGCTTTTCACATCTTTTTTTTCATAAGCGAAAAAGTGGCGTAAAACGAACTTTCGAAAAGCGGGGAAAAACCTGCAATGAAAATCATAATGATGGTACCACGAATATTAAAGGCCCTCAACTGTAGCCACCGTGGTCGACATGGAACGTGACTTTTTAAAAGCTAGATTCCAACTCAGTGTAAATATTACCAGTAATCGAACAAAGATCTCCTATACCAACTCAGCTATATCTTCTCTCTCTCACAAGTCATTTTTATAAGAACAATAATCAATATAATTCGCTAGGTTTAGTTTTTTTTAGAGAAAAAGGTTGCGTGTATCAGGCAACAGGCAATGTCCTCTGATTCTTAAAATGTATTACTTTCCACTATGAAATTAACTTTATTTTCAAAAGAATAATTTTGAATCGTTTTATTTTAAATAAAATAAAATACAATATACAATACATGCCGTACATAAAACAAAATGCAGAAGATATTCGGTCCCATTGTAATATGGGCTAGCGTGTAAAAACGAAATCTATTACGATACAATATGAGTTTAATTGGCGGATTTCAGTGTTTTATTAGTTAAAATGTTCATCAAGTTGAGCTTTCTAGAAAACCTGACATTAATAATGCAATTACATAAATTATACTTTGCATAAATATTGATTAACAGCGACCATCATTTCTAAATACTGACATTCACGATCCTCTTGGGAAATGTCCACTTCAGTAAAAAGTATCTGTCCGCCTGGAGGAAGAACTATAAGAGAAATTTGGATTTGACACTTGTCTTTCTTTCTTTTTATGGCGAGACATTTATTTCACTATAAAAGATATCTCTCTGCCAAAAGATACAATGCATCACCAAACGTTCAAAAAGCAATGATTTCATATCATTGTAAAATTTATTTAAATGTTGTTACTTTTGAATCTTGATTTTGATATTTGCCAACGGGAACTATTTCATAGATTGTAAGACAGAAATTACTATCATTTGTGCCATGCTCAATATCTTAACAGTTGCTTAGTTTTAGCACACGGCCTCAAATATAGGACACCCAGTGAGGATCGAACTCACTATTCAGCAATACAAGAAAAGCGGCTAACCATTACACTATGCCGAGGTCCCCTCCCTATCTTAACCGTAACAGCAAACGAGGAATAAAAATCGTTCACCGGCAAAGGAATAGTCTTCCAGTCAACCACTTAGGAGTTTGTTTCTCACTAAGTGCTCCAAAGACTGGACGTTATATCGGAGTCAGATTAATCTGATATAAAGAAAGACATGATTTATAATTCCAATTATCAAGGTAAGCAGAACCACTCCACTAAGAAGATTGCCGAAAAGCATTCATCGTACCCCCAGTAAACCCTTTTCACAATTTGTCAGACTAATCTAAGCTAAATAGATATCTAGTCAACAATAGAATTGTTAAGGCTAGCTGTTTATGTAACACGTGTTATTATTCGTAGGCGTTATTAAATAAATACATACAAAGTTCCATTCACGCTAATGATCAGTATCATATAGTGATACGACAAATGATTGCAGTGCGGCAAAATAAAAGATAAGTACGACTGTGTTTCGACGCCAACTATCATTTAAACCCGCTATATATATATATATATATATATATATAGGTTTCAGCTAGTTCAAACGCTGCTTACTGATGTAGCCGCTACAATTAATAGTATAAATAATAAGTATAATGCAACAGCAAACTCGCAATTCTTTTATCTAATGCTTATTATTGCAATATAAAAACCTTGTAGAAAAATTAAAAAGACCCCAACACAAACTAAACTTTACTCTGACTTACCGGTTAACCATACACTTTAACCCTAACCTTGATTATTATCTTTATAAGATAATAACAGCAAACTGTCCGAAATGTTTATTTGGGTGTATTTGACCCGCAGGCATACGTTGTGCTGTAATAGCTATACGTATGTTAGTGTGGTTTGGTCTAACGAAAAAGACTCTTGGACCTGGTTATTACCTGGGCTTGATCACTGACTACTGGTACTAGTAACTAGTAAATACGCAATCATCTCAAGCATCAAACAGCCCATTTCTGTAGGTTACTCATTGCTGTAACGATATTTAGTAAGCTTTGCTTAGTTTGGTACAAAGACAAATGGAGCGGGTAGAGATTGAAGTACAACGATAGCCTTGCTCGAAATGTCCAACCAGGGAGATACTGCCTCCTTTGAAAATCAGCTTCCAATACCCTGTTTTTGTACCTGAGTTCGAACGCCAACCATTGGCGGTGTTGGTAAAGACACAACTATTCCATCCACCAAGAAAAATGTGATATGGGTGATTCATGGTTATTCAATTATTTCGCTCGTGAATTCTAGTTAAGTTGTCTGTCCATACATAGTTGATATGGACATGATAATTCTCTGTGGCAGTGACGATGAAAACAAACTATTTGCACAATTAACGATTTAATAAATTTAATAAAATCTATTCTATTATTGATATAGTTAGATTATGAAATGTAGGGGTGGTTTTACACTTTAAATACAATATTAAATGAAAAATGTGAAAGTTATACATACATTGTATAATGTTCACATTTATTAATTCTCAGATGAGATTTTTATGATTTCTAGAAATGCACTCATATCAAAAGGCCAGTAGAAATAGGCAATTAAAGTATAATAAACATATCCCGCGTTATAGTGAATCCCGCGCTAAAGGAAGCTGAACTAAACGATATTCCTTTTTCGCCCCACGGAATAATTTCTTCTGAAGATAATATTTAATTAAGGGGATTTCGCATTATTCCCCCTGGCAAAGGGCTGAACAACTATTTATTTGGAATACGGTCAAATTAATAGACAGGGAGAAGCACTGATGAAAGAATTTGCCCATATATATGTTCATATAATTCGATCAGTAGACCAAGTATCGATATGGATAGCCTGTGGCAACCATTAAGCAGGAATGAGTGGGCTATGAATATGGAATTCTGTAGGCGTGGCCCGAGAGAGGAAAGCGCGAGCAAACCTCAAATGGAGGTCATGTGGCCAGTGCAGAGGTCAGTAGAAGACAATCCCCAAAACACAGAGATGCAAAAACAGGATTTAATGTGTATATGATGGAATGCGCACGTTCCCCTGGAACCAGGTTCGACATTCCAGAACACAACAGGCTACCGAAGAATGCTGGAGTTTACACAGCCGAAAAGTTGGGGAATACAAACAACATAGATGAGAAAATTAGTCCGAATAAACTACATAGGATGGTTAAAACACCCTGTCTAACAGAATTCAGACGAAAACTAAACTAGTCTTTACAACGCATGGATCCATTAATGATTCGTTAGAAGTCGGAAAAGACTAAAAGTGTGTAAATGAAATAAATAAAACCCAAGCCATGACTTTCGACAAAGTTGGAATATTTTTGCTACAACGAATATTTAGCCACTAACAACTTTCTTTTAGTTTTCACGTTTTTTTCACAATGAGTACACTGCAGATGTTAGTGTTAGATTGACAAATTAACGCAATATAAAGATCGCAGGCCCGAAGACGAAGATAATTTCATACACTTAGTACTTATAATCCTATAAATTATAGACATTGTGTGTGTATGTATTATACTTTTCATTTTATTAAGCGTACGTATATCTATATAGGATTCAACGATCGTTTTCTTCTTTTTTTTTAAACATTAAAACTTGGTAAATTGGGAGTTAAGATAAAAGAAAATATTATAACTTGGCTCGTACATCTCAGGATATACAACAGAGACTAAAACCAACTCAGAATAGCACAGATATCCATGGAAAGAGCAATGCTAGGGATAACTCTAGGAGATAGAAAAAGATCAACATGGATCAGAGGGAGGACTAGAGTGAAAGATATTATACAACTAAATAAGCAGAAAAAATGGAGATGAGCTGGTCACCTAGCAAAAAGAGATGACAATAGATGGGAGAAAAGACTAACCGATTGGTATACATGGGACAGTACACGCAGTAGGAAAATACCAGACACAAGATGGAGGGACGAGATAGAAAGGTTTGCCGACATAGCAGAGGTTAGCACAAAATGGGTCGACCATGACTGCGAAATAAAGCGACACATAACGATAGGTTGGAAAGCATTTGGTACGAATAGAGACATTTTGAAGAGCACCTTGCCAATTTGCTTAAAGATCTACATGGGTCAGAGAGAAGACTAGAGTGAAATATATTATACAAATAATTAAGCAGCAAAAATGGAGATGAGCTGGTCACCTAGCAAGAAGAAATGACAATAGATGGGGGAAAAGACTAACAGACTGATGTCCATGCGACAGTAAACGCAGTAGGAAAAGATGGAGGGACGAGATAGATAAGTTTGTCGGTAAGATGTGGCACGGGTTAGTACAAGATAGGTCGTCATGGAAGGAGATGGGAAAGGCCTTTGTCCACTAGTGGACTTATAACGGCTGCTGCTGCTGCTGATGCTGATGCTGCTGATACTGATGATGCTGATGCTGGTGATGATGATGTACACATGCTTTGGAACACTTGAGACTGTCACATGTTACGATATTCGTTCTAATATTTAGTAGTTAGTGTTCGTAATAATATTATGTTATGCAAATATTTTCTTGTGACAAAAGTATGTGCGCACTGAATGCGTGTGCTTTCGATGTAGCAGTTACAACGATTTTGATTAGCAATTCAACTTTGGTATACAGTGAATCAATAGTTGTTTTCAATTCAGAACTTTAAACAGATCTTCGTAAACTTTACAATATGGACCCTGTCTGTCCGTCAAATTTTCAGCCGTGCTGTACCAACCGGAACATGATATTAGTGATGTACACATGTGGTATTTAAAAAGCGTCTAAATAGTTAACAGAAACAGTTAGCTAAGAAATTATAAGTACCATTATAATATATTATTAGTATACTTACGTGTATAAGTATAACTAAAATTAATAGTTACTACGTTATTTTAGGTAACTAACCACACAGATGAGAGGGAAAATGGTTATAATAGATATGAAGAGTTGACTTAGATCAAAGTCATAGAAATGAATCATTGATTAAAAACTTCAAAAAGGTAATCATGTTTTGTATGGAATCGCGTTAACATTATCATATTTATCGGATTTTGCTCTTCTAGGTTCTTCAATGAGAGAAAGACACGGGAAACACACGAAACAGGAAGAGAGGAAGGAACAAAAAGAAAAGAAATCAGAGTAATAAGAAAGAAAGAAAGAAAGAAAGAAAGAAAGAAAGAAAGAAAGAAAAACTAATAAATAATTATAGAATTTCAGAAATGAAAGAAAGTGAGAGAGGGAAAAATAAAACACAAAGAAAACAGATGGGCCTTAATAAGAAATTAAAAAAAAGGAAAGAATGAATGAAATAAATAAAAATGAAGAAATAATAAAATAATATCAGATAAGAAAGAAAAAAGAGAGAAAGAAAAAGAAATAATTTTATTATTAAAGAGGAAAAAAGAATGAATTTAAATAAGAAAAAAGAGAGAGTAAGACAAACATGGATGATGAAGAATAACAGAAAAAAGAAAGAGACAAGACAATATAAACATTTACGTAAGAAAGAAAGAATGAGTGAATTACATGTAAGAAAGAAAACATAAGGATGCATACGAATTATAATTTAAAAAATAGAAAAGAATGGAAGAAGAACAGGAAGAAGAAAGAGAGTTAGAAATAAAATAGTAAGAATAAGTTAGAGAGAACGAAAAAGAAAACAATGTATAAGAAAGGATAAGAAAAATGAATGAAAAAAAGAAATATTAAGTAAACATACAAATACAGAAGGAAAAAAACAAAACGAGAAGAAGAGAAGCAAAAATAGAAGAATAAGATTAAGAAAAAATGAAACTGATCTCAAAGAAAAATATTAGAAAACGAAGGAGAAACTAGTGAGCTTTCAGAGAGTGCATACCATTGCCAACGCCATACATTAACTAAAAACTGAATGAACATCTGAAATCATATATAGCTACGATGCAGGAAAGGTACATTTCGATTTTCCCTATTTGGACTATTGTCTTGATATATGAAAAAATTATCTCCCAATTACAAAGTATTCCTGGAAGCCAACATTTAATCAATTATTCATTTTCTTATGGCCCACCCTTCCACAAAATGCCATTGATATCCATTGAGAACTTTTGGAGTTATTGTGTAGATAAACAGACAATCATGAGTGAATACATACATATAAAGATATGAGAAATTATCTCCCAATTTGAAAAGATTCCTGGATCTTCCCCAGAATGTAATCACTTCCTCCGTAACCAACGACCCACCTTTCCACAAATGCATTCATGATTTTTGGAGATGTTGTGTAGACAGACGTGAGTGAATACATATACCTGTTCGTTTGCTGAGTTAAAAACAAATCGAAAAAGAAGGTAGAGAAAATAAAGAAAAGAACGGATAGATGAATAAACAGAAGATAAGAAGAAAATAGAAAAAAAGCTCAAGGGAGAAACATTTTCTCTTGTTTATACATGACATTCTCGCATCAGGTTTAAAGAGCTAAAGTCTCCAATCATATGTTCCGCCATGTTTGTTCAATCAGTAGCGAAATAAACCGACGGGCAGCAACTCATATCTACGTCCACCTTTCACAAGTAGAATTTCAAGAGGGGAGATTTTTTTCCCCTGTCTGTTTGGGCTTGGCAACGGCTTTCAGAGACATAAAAAGAGTGGCGGCAGAGAATCAAAGAAAGAATAATTCTAATAAAACAGAGAAAAAACAATGAGTATGAATGCATGAATAAAGTAACTACGTACGCGACAGCCCATAAGCAGACACCTGAGTCTAACAACCTGATGAAGCACTGTATTCTGTCCGATTTTTAGCTGAAGTGGCTGCGTAGATTTTATTTTCCCACACACATGCCTAAAGGTGTGCTTCTAAAAATCTACGAGAATTCAGCAAACATGTTTCATTCCCACGAACCTCTAAAATGAAACAATATGAACTGAGTCTCAAGACATATAAGTACAAAAGTACAACAACAGCGCCTATGTTATTTCCAATAAAGAAAAGAATCTAAAGCATAAGTAATATTAGATTCTTATTGAATGTCATTGATTTTTTGTTTGCATCATAGTACTAAAAGTGAAAGATTTACTAATGTAATTGCATTTTCCCGTTATTGAATATGAATAGAGGTATAATTCGTTATTATTGGTGGTTTTTGAGCCCATAATAGCAATGGTGTCTACCCAAGAAGTTAGATTCATTTTCAAGTACGATCTCAAATTAGGACATAATGCTGCCCAAGCTGTTGATAACGTTGACAAAGCATATGGAGTGAAAACTACTACAGTGCGAATTGTTCAGTGTGGGTTCAATATGTTTCAATAAGTCTGGAACTATGTATGCCAATAATAAACCTAGACGGATGTCCGAACCAGCTATTAGTGGTGAAGAATTATCGTTAGCAGTGGCCAACAAGCCACGCACAATGGCTCGAGTACTTCCCGGAGACTTTAGGACTGTAATAGTGGCCACATCACGCTATCTACTGGCTAGAGGAAACGTTAACAGGTTGGTAAAATGGGTCCCACATACACTGAATGCAATGCTTCATAAGGGTTCCAGACCCCACAACATTCAGCAGACTGAGTCTAAGCTTAGAGAATTGGAATATGAAGTCTTGCAGCATCCTTCATATTCACCCTTACATATTAAAATCCTTTGAAGCATTTTGAACTTCATATCCGAAAAAAAAGTTCAATAATAGGGAAGCCATAATGTGCACGTCCACTTAATTTGTGAGCATTAAACCTAAAGGATTTTATAGAGATGGCATATTATCATTAGAGGATCGTTTGCAATATTTTATGGCTTAAATTAAGCCATATTTTGATTAAATATTTTCGTTTTATTTTGTAAATTAAATCATCCATTATCTTACAATTCAACAAACGGAATGTCATATGTAACAACAAAATATAATGACAGAAATTATGACGAAAGCAATACACACTATACCAACCGTTATCATATAAAATGCTAATGCTAGAAATCTCTAGTGTATTAGTTGAGAAAATGACAGGAATTAACCTATGGATTGGGAGTGTTGCACTTTCGTCAGTGAGAAGCGATTAGAAAACCCAAATGGCAATGGGCTGGTCATGTTATATGAATGTCAGACAACCAGTGGACATCACAACTCGCAACGACGTGGATCATATATTAAACGGTTACCGGCAGAAAATAAGATGGCATGACGAATTAGACAAGTCCAGAAAGTATTGGCGACGCCCATGATAGAGATGTCTGGCGAATCTTGGGGAAGGTATATGTCCAACGACGGACGCTAAGAGGCTGCTGCTGCTGCTGCTGATGATGATGATGATGATGATGAGGGTGATGATTGTGTCTAATACGCACTTGACAATAATACTGGTTCTACCATTTCGTCTTTTGTTTTTGTTAATCACCTGTAAATCATCTTCAAACAAACTTAACGTTATTTTCTTCACAAGACAATGACCGATCACCAGCCCAATGAATGTCATATACATGAACTTAACGTCTTCGACGAACTCTGTAAACTTCCTGTGTACGTACATACAGTGTCGCCCATAAATGAGTCCATTCCTAATTTTCTTATAAACCAAACATAGCAGAATTTTATAATTTCTAGTGAAATATTACACAAAACAAATATCATCAGGTATTATTTATGACCAAACAGCATTGAATATTTGTTCGTAGGTGTGTACTCATTTTCGAACTGTAACATATTCAAATTTGTTCAATGCTTTAGAGTTTGGTCATGAATAATACCTGATAATATCTGTTTTGATTGTGTAATGTTCCACTAGAAATAATAACACGCTGCTATGTTTGGTTTAGAAACCAGTTAAATTTCTATTATATATATTTATAGGCGACACTGTATGTTTGTAATTACATAATGTTTCCTTGAATTCCCAGCCCATATTTAAACACCGTTGAACGTGATTTTATTTGTAAAATATCATGAATTATCAAGCGATATCCTGTTTGTACACATTTAACGATTGAATGTAATCAAATCCTTTAAACATGTTTTTTACCCAATTTTGTCCAGTATGGCTTCCTGTTTTATGATAAGATCATTTTTCTGAACAATCAATTATCCGAAAAAGAATCTTCCCCCGTACCCTATCTCGTTTGGATAATCTAGGGTTAACTGTCTATCGGGTTCTGAGGTAGTAGCTAAATTAAGACAGCACATATTGTTTGATTTCTTTTCTTTTCCTGCCAGGATTTGCTTACAATACAATTACAAGTACACGTATAATCATCAGAGTGAGAAAAAAAGCTTTGATGTATATGTTTAATACATCCTACACGTGGTATCAGCGGATACATGAACAGATCAGAATCAGTGATGCATTGGTAATTGTGCACACGAATTTGGTGCGAGCATATAAACAACGGTAAAACCCCAACGAGATAATAATACGTACGGCATAACAGCAATGAAAAATGAGTTTCATACTACTACTACTACTACTACTACTA
>VCCN01001611.1:2075665-2098047 GCA_006491835.1 Architeuthis dux
TTTTTAAATGGCGCTTATCGCGTTTTGTAACCACACTCTTCAGGTACCCCCTGCTTTTTAAAATTTCGCTTTACAACACTTTTTCGCTTAGCGTCTGTTTTGCAACGACCCGTTAAAGAGGCAGCGCATACCCTCTTACTCTCTCCCTCCTACACCTCAGTATCATGTAAATACAAACTCCCGACAACTCAGCCAAACATACCATTATCGCTATTTTAGGGGGTCTTGGAACACTCAAAATATTTGACCATATGACTTAATGATAATTTCTTCTTTGCTTTACACCATTTCGACTCACGAAAGGCTTTTATAGAAATGCTCTACTTTTGGATAGCGGATGAAACCCGTAATACAAATTGATAAAAACCCAGAAGAAAGAAAAACGGACGCAATGGGGGTGAACAGGGGGAAAAATGGGAAAATAAAACAATCAATTCGATAAATCAAGAATCAACGAAAAAATTCTCTTAATGGAAAAAAATCGAAAACGCCTGAAAAAAATCAAATAAATGAGATATGTATAAAAAAGAACGTAAAAAGCAGTTGGAGGAAACAGTGCCTGCCTTTTCCGATACACTTTCAGTATATTGATAGACCTCTAAGACGATCGTCCTTTTATTTTATTTACAGATTTTTTTTCTATCCTTCTATTCTAGACACTGCTGTGTTGCTGATAACAAATCCTTATGATAAATTGTTGAATCGGTGCGAAAGTTACACGCATCTGACTTTTGAATCGGTGCCTCCAAAATTAACTTCCACACATTATTTGTGTTTGTTATTTTTCGCCCAGTCGACATTATTGCACCGACGTGATATTTACGATGCAGTAGATGGCATCATTGTTGTCTCCATTCCAACAGACAAACGCAACGAAATGAAATGTTGTATTTGTGGTCTCTACTTTTTGGTGGTGTTTTATTTTTGTGTCGTGCTATGCTAATGCTTCTGTTAGCTTTTATCGCAGCCTCAGGAGAGCCAAAAAGTCCTAAACATTATTTTTGTTTTAATTTCATCTTCGACGATAAAAATGCCTTGAAAACATAGAATTGATTTTTTTATACTTAACATTTTATCGTCGTATTTTTCAGTCTAATCTTGAAACGTCTGGGGGACATGAGTCATTTGCATGTTGTTGTTTTTTAAATTATTTTATTCTTTCTGCTTTTTAGAAACTGTCAACTAAACCTGTCACCAACATTGTCAAGATAGGTTTCTTCAGTTTTCAAGTAAGTCTGACTGGCTATATATGTATCACGCGTACAGGTCGAACCAATGGAGCTAGAGGACTGAACATCTAAACACTTATTCCTTATTATGTCTAATCGCCTCCAATAGATCTTTTATACGGAGTTCCAATTTGCAATGTAAATGTATGCTAAATTGGTCCCTTAGTGTATATCCAGCAGTCCGGCGGTGTTTACGCATGTTATTTGAAAATACGGACCTTTTTAGTGATCACTGCAAAAACGCAAGGGAAGTAACTTATTCATTGATCACCACCAACAAGACGAAAGACGTTAGTCACGTGCTTATATTGTGTTACTAACCAGACGTGTATTTTTAAATCTTTCAAAGTTTCTCATATAATTCTTTTTAGTTTTAGTTTCCTGCTAGTATTTCCCCTATTTACAAAATATGTTTCTTCTCTCAAGTTCTAAGATGTTTGTTTTTTTATTATAGCGTTACATATTGTAATTTGTACCTATTATATATTTTTAAAATTGTACTCATCTTTATTCTGAAGATATTTTTTAAAAATCCTTACAAGAATTAACAATTATCAATTGGTATGACACAGACGTAAAACATTTACTCAACAATGAGAAAATCATAGTGCTTAGCTGGACTCAAACACACATCTACATCAATGGTCATTTATTTATTTGCCCTGTTCTTTTCTTTTTCTTCTTCGGGGATATGGTTCCAAGATAACACAACCCAAGCAGGTATTCAGTAATATATCCCTTGATACTAAACGCAGAACAATTAACAGTAAAATCACGTTGTTTCCTTGGATATCAATGTGTATCACATCCGATGTCCGATTTCACCAAGAAAAGGTAAAAGACTGTATATTAAAAAAATAGAAACATAAAGTATCTATTTTATTACTAGAAATGATACGTTTAGAAATTATTGTTTCAAGGAAGCAGTGATGGTTACATTTAAAAATGAAACCGTTTCTGGTTTTATATCAATTCGTGTGGAAGCCATTTGTCCATTTTGTTTCTCTCTTTTCACCTGGCAGACATATGAGAAACAATCATTAGATAAATTCATAACAACAAAATAATATTTTCTCAGATCATAACGGGTTATTAAATTGGTGCATCAGGCTCCTATTTATCCGAACCCCCACAAGAACAGGATGTGAAATAAGATCGGTTCAACGTGGGGAACCGTAAACCTGTGGAGCAAGAAATTCCAAGAAAAGTTCTCTTTAGTCTTCGCAACTATAAGAGCACTTGACTTGGTCAGAGGGCGAACCCTGATCCCACTGGTTCAGACTACACAGAGCCAGTGTTGCCAATGTAGCGCGTTTCGCGCTAGATTTAGCGCTTTTATTGTTTTGGCAGTGCAAAACGCGCTAAATTAGAGCGTTTGCGCCTAAAACATTTTGGCCATTTTCTGGCTATTCTTTACCAGTTTTAGCGTCTTTTTGCTGCCTTTTGGCCATTTCTGGCTATTTAAAACATTTTAACGCTTTTTGGCAGTCAAACTAGCGCGAAAATATTCTTTGAGTTGGCAACACTGCACAGAGCAATGCTAAGAGCATTACATCTGTGCCCGTCTGGTCAGAAATTATCTAAATATCTGAATATAAATGTGGATGATCAGAAATTAATTGTCGAATCATGCTTATCAGTAAGTTATGTTTCAATGTACCAGATGTTACAAGTGTGTGCTCCCGTGCAATGAAAAATGGCTATGTCTTGTACCGAAGCAAGATCTTTTGAAAGCGGATCTTGCCAATAGTTACTTGCTAAATGATTTCCTATCAATAATCTCTCGCAAACAATTTTCTATGCAGAAAGATGAAAGTTCTATGTCCCATTTTTATCCTTTTAATATCATTATCAATGGCGGTACTAGAAATGATGAATTTTATTAAGTCCTCTATCCAATTATGACAAACACAATATCCGCTTTTTAATGTCTCTTTACCGCCTCGCATTTAAATATCTCTTCAAATCCTCTATGCACCCACCTCTAATTTCAATATCTTTTCATTATATCTCTCACCCTCCCATTTCAAAATTCCTTCAATGTCACTTTCTAAAACGAAAAAGTATCTCTTCAATATATATTTAAACATTCATTTCCATATCTCATCATTGTCTCTTTGCCCTTTTATCTCAATATCACTTCAAGATCTCCAGCCCCATTATTATTTCAAAATAGATGCATTATCTCGTCTCCTTTTCATTTTAATATCTCTTTATTATCTCTCCTCTAAACATTTCAATATCTCTTCAATATATCTGTTCTCCTTCCATTTCAATATATTTTGAATGTCACTTCCCCCCTCTCATTTCAATATCTCTCCATTATCTCTCCCTGTCTTATTCCAATATATCTTCATTATTTCTCCCCCTCTTATTCCAATATCTCTTCAATGACTCTAATTTATTCATTAATTTGAATATCTGTTCATTATCTCTCTAACTATCTCATTTTAATATCTCTTTAACGTCTCTTTCCGCATCTAATTTCAATATTAATTCAATGTCACTTTATCATTCTCAGAACATTCATTTTTTTATGTTCATGATGATGTCATTGTACAGCCGACGCGTGAGACCCACACACCTTGAAAGTCCGTATCGGCTGTCGTAGCCCAGAGGGCGCAATCGGACCCACCTTTTAAACCGTTTACTTTTGTGAGGGGCGCAAATTGAACAATTTGACGGTGGCGCAGTCTGACCTAGCACCGCTACTTCATTGTATCCTGCATTATTTTTAGACATTGTTTTCTGCCCCCCCCCTCTTTGCTTACTTAATTTACTTGTTAGTCAAAATTATTTCTCATCCATCGCTTTACACCCATTTCTCTTTTTCTCTGGCTCATTCTATGTATTTTTGCTTTCCTCTGTGTTGCTATCATTTTCCCTCCTGTGTCTGACTATATTCTTTAATTTTCTGTCGCCTCTTTTTTTTGTCTTCGTTACATCCATTGTTTATTACCCATGTTATTATCTAGATAACTTCTTACCGTTAACCACTTAATTTTCTCAAAAGATAGATTGATTGGGTGATTATAGGGGAAACTGGCAACAAACACCTTCAGATTTATAATATTCTTTTTAAGTATATATATATACCTTCTAAACGGAAAAGAAATGAATGAAAATACAATGGAAGGAAAACAGTTACATTTGTTGTACAAATCTCTTTGAAGACTGCTTTAATGGTAGAAATCTGGATTCTCATATCTGCCTCATCATTTAGTCTATTACAATGTATTGTTGTGTATGCAGAAATCCTGCTTCGCATAAGTACGTAGTTGGAAAGGGGCAAACTACTTTCATATCTTTTTTCTGATAGCAATGGATATTTTTCTTTCACAGTACACCAAGTTTTTGCAAGTGGCTGCCTTTTAAACGCTGATTGTAAAGTGGAATCTAAAGTGATTTCAATGAACTGTTTTTTCTTTCCGCTGCATTTAAATTCGCTGGTCTTCTTTGCACACTGAATGGATCTCTGATCCAAGCCATATTTTGTAACATGTTACTTAGATCATTTGATCAGCAATCCCCGAGGCAGCATCTCACCATTACACTAAGAGGAAAAGGTCGGGCTCGCCCATGTGCCTTTGCGACACTAATTGCGGAGACTAGAGTGATTTTAGAACTGCTCACACGTACGCGTGTGAGGCCTCACAATAAACCGTCCTTGTGTCACATCCTGCCTTCGCGGGGAGGCTGGGTAAATAAATAAATACTTTGATCATTTGGAAAGTATTTTTCCCACTGAATTATGAAGATCTTCCAACTATTGATGCAGTTCATTAAAATGAGTTGAAAGATCATTTACATAAATCACAGCAACTAGTTCGCTGGGAATCTCTTTAAAAATAGGGAAGCTGTCAAGCCCACGGATTTGGATGCAAGTTTTCCAAATTCCAATTTCCTTCTGGAGGCTTGGATTTTATCATTGGCAGCAAAAACGTTTATTTGATTCCCTTGCAGTGAAAGGTCAACTTTCAGCCCAATAATCAAGTCGGAGCAACTACATTTTGTCTGTTAATCGTTTTTTTTAAATGGAAATCATGTTCCATAAAAAAACCTGCTGGATAAATACAGCCATAAGAGTAAATATTCTTCAGTCGTTCGTTGATACTGATATCTGACAAAAACTAGCAAAACAGCAAGTCTATCAAGATGTGTAGATCCGTCCATTTGTATGGCCAATGAACAATTATTAAGACGAGTTACCAACTGAGTTTTCATTCATACATTCATCCATTTCTTGTCACTCGCAAATTCAGTGAAGGGGTAGGAGATGGGACCCTTTGGTCTGCTTTATTGAGCGTAGTGTAGAGATCGTTCTTCTCCTTAGGAGGATTAACGAAATTGACAACGGAAGCTCTCAACATGGTCCCCAGCTGCTCACGGCACCTGGTATTCCCAGACAGTCTAAGTACTGACTAGGGTCGATGTTGCTTAACTTCTGTAATCATACAAGAACCGTTGTGTCCAACGCGATTTGGTCGTAATGAATCGGACTTAACGTTAGCTGATAAATATTTAATATGCCGTGTAACAATATCATTAGAAAGCGAATGTTTTTCTGACATCCAATAGACATGCACACTTATCTGCTGCAAAAGGCTTCACATGTGCTCTTCTATTGTATGCGATTCTCCAACTAACGCAATGCGAAAACTCCCTCTGTAAGAAGCTTCTGTTGCCTTTTCAGTTTCTGTTGGAAAAGTTGTAATGAATGATTTTTACTTTTCATCAAGTCTATCAAGCTTACGTTCTTTTAGTTTTCCTTCATAATCTGAATAATTATACTCGGAATGACATGTTAACTGGGGCCATAACACTATTTGATCATGTTTTGTTGCCTAATATACAATGAGGGGAATCATTAACGGATATAAAGACGACGAAGAGATATTCATAATGCTATTTGCGTTTTCTGTTGACAACCTAATCCGGTTTCTTTTGATTAGAATTAATCGCTTTCCTTCAGAATAATTCTCAGTCTGACAACCCAGTTTCAACTGTAGCACAGAATGTAGTCAAAGGTTGAGACAACTATACTAAGGGCCTGTGGACCACACATTGTGAACTGCTGATCTAGCCTGTTATCATTGCTTTAGACATGCATGTTAGAGTTCAGAATGGTCGCAATGTTCTTAAGGGCTGCTATAACAGATTGCACCCAAAATACTATTATATAGAGTATTTATACATAACTAATTAGTAAACAATGTATCAATCCCCTAAATAGCAAAAAGATGACTTTGGTTGGGCGTGTGGAGTTTGGGACAAAATAAACAAAATAAAGAATATAGACATTGTAGGTAATAAGTCAAATGAACGAAAGTTGATGTTGGATGCGTGTTTTGCGCCAATCTATCAATTAGTGAGGTACATATCGCCTGGAAATTCAGTATTCGAAATTCTGGTTTTCACTACGATTCGAACACGGGCCAATGGTACCAATGTGGAATACGCATTCCAGTCACAAGATAAACGTTTCTTGATAGTTATTCAGTTTGGCATCGTGTGGCACACGTTCCAAACTGACGAGGAACGAATGTTTATGCTACACCAGTCTTCCCAGTAAAGCTAGCATGTTCATGCTAGCTTTATTAAACAATAATCGAAATCCTGGTTTTCATCTAAGCCCCAACACTGAAAACTGGCAGCGCAAATATCTCAGCCACGAGACTTGCTCCAATGAGAATACTTATAACTACACTAAAGCACACATGTATAACTGTTTAGTATATTTACCTCAAATCAAAATAGTCTTTGGTCTGCTTTATTGAGCGTAGTGTGGAGACCGTTCTTCTCCGAGAGGTCAAAATGTGGGAATATCGTGTTGCGCCAATCATCGAGTTGAGGAAGGGCTGTCAGCGAAATTCTGGTTTTATCGGCGCTCGATCGCTGACTACTCGAGCTCGTGAGAAACACACAGCAATATCAGTCACAAATCGGGCCTTTGTTATTATCATCTCCAGGACAAAGTCAGAGTTGACTTTCCTTTCCTATGTAACAATAACAAGAACAATCCTCACCAAAAACAGGGGGTGAGCAATTATGTAAAATCCGCATTCCCCTACCGTGATTTGAACTCTTGATTGCTAGCCTGGTGTGTTACTACCTGTGCTAAACTGACATCTTTAGTAGAATTATGCAAAGAAGTAGAAGTAGGAGGAGAGTTTGACTCTGGTGCAGCCAGGGTTGCTGTTACTCTATTTCTATTAGCAAGATTAGAAACCGGCCACCAAAAGTGTCACCGAAACAGTCAACATGGGTTTCTTTAGTTTTCAAGTTACTCTGCCTGGCTTTCCGGCTATCTATGTATGTATCATGCATATAGGCTGCACCAATGGAGCTAGAGGGCTGATAATTTAAACAGGTATTCCTAAACAGGTATTATGTCTAGAAAACAGTTTTTATTTTGTTTTTTAAAGTTCCCCCTCCCTAAACAGTTTTTTTAGTGGGGAGGGGGTCAATTTGTAATATAGGTGTATGCTAGTGTTGTCCCTTACTTTGTGTACAACAGTATTCACGACTGTTCTTTGAAAAGCCGGATTTATTTTAGTAATCACCGCCCAACCAAAGTTGGAGGAAGTAACTTATTCAATGATCACCCCCTTTTCCCAATCTTTTAACTGATCACCCCCAACAGTCTGCCAAAAGACGTTGGTCCCGATTCGGTTTCTATTGAGTGACAAACCAGGCCTGTTTCCCAATTGTGTTTGTCTTTTTTCCCTATTGCTTTACTCTTTCTAACTATTTCTTTCAATTCTCTGTTGTTTTTCATTTCTTTACTTATTCCGTATGTGTGTGACTGTATGTCCACCTGTATATCTGTCTGGCTGTATGTCAACATGTCTGTCTGTATGTCCACCTGTCTGTCTGTCTGTCTGTCTGTCTGTGTGTATGTTTACATGTCCACCTGTCTGTATGTATGTCTGTCTGTATGTCCACATCTCTCTCTATCTCTCTCTCAATTTCAAATCCCGTTATACTTTCTGTAATATGTTAGATTAAAAAGCACTACGCACGAACTTCATTCATGACTTAGGCTGCTGCCAATCATAGGTTTTCCTTCACTCCTCTTTTTTCTTTAATCAATTTTTCCTCCATTCTTCTCTGCCTATTCACCCTCTAGTTATGGATAAATAGCAGAACAGTTGGAGTCCTTTAACCCTCTAAGACAAGCTATCTAAGAGAAGGTTACTCTGACATTGTACAAAATACTACAGCTCGGCAGTCATCATAGCTGATCCAAAACCTGATTGAAAAACGGGAAATGGTGGGCGTGGGGCCAGCACCTAAGCCCCGTAAAAGCCTACAATTGTTAGAGAAACAATGAATAAATCTCCAATGAACAAATCACATATCGTTCAAAACGGAGACAAACATCACCCAATATGTATTGTTGTATCGGAGGACTTACTAATACAACTTCTTTCTATTATTAAAACGTTCTTCTTTTGTTTTGTTTGCTTCTTTCTATCTATCTTCGCCCTACCCTATCTCCCTCTTGGCTCAGCAGGTTTTTTTCTACTTTTCCGATATGTAGGAGATGTCCACCACTTTCCCGCTGGGATCCTGTCTATTTATTCGCCTTTTGAACTTACTGCTGACACTATATCTCCCTCCTCATGTGTCCATTAGCCTCGGCTGTTTGATCTTCTGATTGCACAATAGAGAAAGGGTGATAGTCGGCAGGGCGTAGCCAGAGCAGATGGCCTCCCAGGGTGAATGTAACATTACATGTACATCACAGTAAATGACTTGCAACTCAATATATCTCATCCTATGCAGAGATCAACAGCGCTGACCTCAAAGTGCCTAATTAGCCGGCTTTAATGCATTTCCGGATTGATTGAGCCAACACAAAGACAACTCCAGTGTTTTATTCATCTCATAAAGGCCAAATGCACTGCATTATATAGCTCGGCGTAAGAGCGCAGAGTAACACATTGTTGAGTCTAATAATTTATTCCAGTGCCAAGTTAAAGATACTCAACAATACGGGACAAGACAAAGACTGGTTTCACGTGTGAATTATTTTTCAAATAGCAGCTAGTGGACGATAAGGATTATCTTCGTAAGGGCGAACGAGGAAGCGAAATCGGCGAAACGATTAGGAAATCTAATCTTGATTGCCTGTTTCTATCTCGCTTTCATACTCTTGAGAAAGGTCTGAATTCAAATCGTTTTACGCTCTGTCCCATCCTCAGAGATCTCGAGCGCGCTCTCGCCACTTCTTCAATATAGCTTAAGTGTGTTCAAATGCATTTCACTCTCATATAATCCTTTTACAGTAAGTATTGCTTTATGCAAGCGCAAATATTCTTCGACCAAAAAGAGGAGAGCTATAATATCGTAAATTCGACAATTTTTAATGAATCTCTCAACCTCCTAATTGAATAATCTTTTGTCTATTCTCCTCTTTCATATATTTTCTATGAGAATAAATATATGAAAGTTGTGGGTCCCCAACTAGAGTTAATCAATGGACCAAGTTGGATTAAAAAAGTTCAAATATATACTTGTCATTATTGCTGGCTTTTCTCTAGCGTATTAGAAGAACTACAACTGAACTGTATACAGTGTTGCCAATATAGCGTGTTTCGCGCTAAACTAGCGCGTTTCCATCTAAAACATTCTGGCCGTTTTTGACAATTCTCTGGCTATTTCTGACCGATTCTAGCGTCTTTTTGGTGTTTTTTGGCAATTTCTGGCTATTTAAAAAGTTTATCGCCTGTTTAGCACTTTTTGCCAGTCAAACTAGCGCGAAAATATTTTTTGAGTTGGCAACATTGACTGAATATAGAATGAGTTTAATTCCGGTTCATCTGTTATTTAATTTATTGAATATGAATTATCAATGCATTTATACTTATTAGGAGGTGGGGTGCCAATTCTGACTTCCTTCCGTCAGATCCTGCAGCCAGGTTGACGCTTAGCGTATCGTTTCGTTTGCATTTGTGTTGCATTGTGAAACTTCAAATGCTTTTGCATTTACATGTGCCTCGTTAATCTTAAAGCGACTGCGTCGTTCTTGGGCAAGCGGCACGAATGAAATCCCGACGGTCGAATGAAGTTGAGGAACATCGAAGAGAGAGAAAGGAATATCGGAAGAGAGATGAATCACCAACCTATATTTCTGCTGTCGTCACTGCTGTTCTGAACAGAAGTGCATCAATGTAATATGTGTGTGTGTAAATCTATCCTTTTCAATTATGATTCATTTTTAACAAAACCTGCGATAGAGATATTTGCGTATATCCCTCTGGAACCGGGGTTGATTTTCCCCACGCGGAAAGCTGGCGCAATACTGTCTTGCTAACAACTTCATTCATATAGCCTTCTACATTGTATTGCTGTAGTTCATTATTCAGCAAAGCTCATTCATGAGAAGACCTTTCATACAAAAATACCGTGATCTTTTTGTATCATTCTATGTACAGTTTCAACAAATAGTGAAGCTTACAGAAATATGCTATCTGTATTCAGAGGCTCCCTCAACGAAAGCTAAAGAATCCCACTTGTTTACATTGTATGTGCTGACCGCACCGACTAATGAGTGAACTCTCAAAGCTCGCTGTTCTGACCTAAGTGTGAACTATCGCGAGCAACGACCCCAGTCAGAAATCAAAACTAACCTTTATACAGTAACAATAAACTTATTTTGTATTCGTTCTGTTGATACCCTCTTTATCTTTTTCCGCCCACTACAATATATCAATTTCTTACACCAGTACAAATTAGTACCCTTGGTAAAGCATCTAGTATATATAAGAAACTGTTTTTCTACATGTTCGTGCTGTCTGCTATTCATCTTCAAAAACTCTTGGGAATGTAAGATAACTATACGGATACTTGCTTCATATAGTAGTTAGAATGTCCGTACGAATTAAAATTAACATTTTGGATTGGATTTATCAAATAATCCGGAAAATATTATCAGTCTGAAATGGGTGTTTCATATTTTACTACTACGTATATAATTTATATTTGTGAATATAGCAAATATCCGTGGAGAAATTGATGTACGCATAATGTAGATCAGGTTGATTTCACCTAATTTCTACAGTTTGTTTCCCAGGAGGTAGGCATTGAAACGCTAACGTCGTTTGCATATGAAAGGCAATGCAATTCAAATAGATGAATTCACAACTCCTCTTCGCTCAAGCACTTTACTGCGGTTCATGACTATAGCGCAGGACAGAATGGAGGGGGTTCAGAGAGAGAGAGAGAGAGAGAGAGAGAGAGAAAGAGAGAGAGAGAGTATCAGATTACCTATATTTCTTCTTCCTTCACTGCTTATAGATGCTGCTACCGGAATGACGCATTGGAAACAATACTCTAAAAACTTCCATCATACACGTTCCTGTAAATGTTACTTATCCAAGACGTTTATTGTCTGAAGTTAGTCATCAAGGAATTCCTTCTGGCGAAGTTTACGAGACGAATTCCTCTGTAGCTATAGTTATTTTAACGTGCTGACTTCTCGTTCGAGAGTAATGATTGTATACGTCGCCAAATTTAAAAGACGTAAAAACGGTCTGCGCTTAAATTAAAGTGAAAACCGTTCCAAGTTTTTATTTTTACTTTCGTTGTGACTACCCTTATAAGTGTAAATTTAAAGTCCTCGTCTCATTAAAAATGTTTTCGAAAATGTAGTACAACATTCATTTATGTATATCCTAAGAAATGAAGTACACGGTAGCTTACTGTTACCAACACGAGCAAAGGAATACGTGTACCGAGTTCGAATTCCGGTGGAAGCTGCTTATGTTCACCTCACATAAATGCCATTGCAAAAGGCATCAATCCAATTCTCCCTATGCTTCCTCATCGACAGATATATTATGAAAAATGTTTCGTCACTGGCATGCAACGATAGTTGACAAAGAAAGTGGTGGATCAGTGAGCAATCCAATTGTTCCTATGCTTCCTCATCGCCAATGTCTCGTCACTGGCATGCAACGATAGTCGACAGAGAAAGGGGTGGTTGAGTGAGTAATCCAATTATTCCTATGCTTCCTTATCGCCAGATATATTATGAAAAATGTCTCGGCACTGGCATGCAACGACATTTGACAGCGATAGGGGTGGTTGAGTGAACAATTGAGCAGATTTCTCCAATATGTAGTAGCAACAACAACCTGTTACTCCTCTTGTCAGCATTGACACATTTCCAATCAATACGTACTGATATATGACAATGAATAAATAGACAGCGGTTGATATGAAGATAGACCGATAGATTGATAAAGTCATATATAGGTGGAAGGATATACGAGATTTGTCCGCAAAATATCCAGCCATTTAATATTAAAGAAGAAAATAGCCGGCCTAGGGCAATGACGCTTTAGCCCCCTTCAAAATACTTCCCTTTGGACATTACACATTTATCCAGCGTCCTTTCTACAATTTAAAGCAGTTTGCAAAGACCTCATTCGGGATAGTCATCGGCTGCTTCGTTATGTTCTCCTTAATCTCGTCCACAGTCTGAGATCTCTTTGGGAAAAGCCGGAGGTCACATAGAGCCAAAGCTGGACTGTAAGCGGGCTGACAGACCTTACGAATGAAACGGTCACGTAGTACACGAGCTCGCTGAATAGCGTCTCACAGCCGACTGAGTAACCACATTGGAGATTGGTCTGTTCGCGTATGCGCAGTGATGTCGCTTTGATTGGTTGCTAAGTTACATCAAGGCCGTTCAACCTGTTTTCGAGTTATTCAGAATGGCTGGGTACTTTCCGGGTGGACGTCGTATGCATTTGTATGCACATGCCTGCTTTGTATCACACACGTCAACAATAGTAACAACAATAGCAACATGTCCACAGTTTCAATGACCAAAGGTGTTGAGATTCCAGGCAATTGATAATCACTCACTAAGCAACAGTTTGCAAATATATACAGGTATACCCCCTTTAACGACCTATTCGTTTATCGACCAACCGCAGTTACAGCCGAGACCGATCGTACTGACAACTTTCGCATATACGACATTTATATTCTTTTGAGTGGCTTAATTTTTCAAACATATTTTTAAAATTTCAAAGAAAAATGTTCTTGCTTGTTTCGATAGACGTTTTAAAAATAACAGATATTCTAAAATGTTAACCCTCTGGCAATAATTACAAACACTCTAATCGAATCAATTCATAAATTTATGTTAAGGGGGAGATAAGTCGTCAAAGCGGATCCTTGGATTTAAGTAGTGCCAACAAGGGTATTTAGTTCTCTTCGTTTATAGCAAGACAGTGTACCAATAAAATCTGTGATGAAAAAAGATTCATCACAGATTTGAAAAAGTTGGATTTGTACTAAAATATGAAACCTTGAAAGAATTGTTTTAAAAGGTTAAAAATCCCATTATGGGGAGATTTAAGACAATTTGAATCAGGAAAGATTAAGAAAAACCGGGGTGAAGAATGTATGTAAAAATTTTAAAATGGATTTAAAAATTAAAACAAGGCTTTCGTTTAACGACCATTCCGTTTAATGACCATATCGTTTAACGACCATTTCGTTTAACGACCATTTCGTTTAACGACCTCTTCATCGGAACAGAACCCGATCGTTAACCGGGGGACACCTGTACCATTTAAAAACAAATTAAATCATTAATATTTCTGCTTATACTATTTCCCCATCAAATAATTTGTTGTCACATTATCACTTTTATAGTTCTTACTTTCGGTTTGGAGAGACGGACTTATTTTAAGTGACAAATCTCATTGACTAGACGATTGCAGGTATTAAAGGGGGGGTTGCCCCTAGACACGAATTTTGAATAAGCCAATTAATGAATGGACAGCGTCGCCAGCATCGCTTGTCCCAATCCCATCCTGATTCTTGTAATTTGACGTAGGAAAAACTTCTGCAAAATGCTTCATTTTGTAAATAAGACGCATAATTATAGCTTGCAACTTCTAATTTGTTCAATTCATTTAGTTTCTCTGATGTCGATACAGACGAATTGGAAACATTCTGAAAACTGCCTCCGTCGTAAAAACTGAAGAAACCAACCATTTCGGATGTCCAGACATCCGGTTGAGATCCGTTCGTTTTTGCTTCTGTTTTTTGAAAAATCGATTGGCTAGTCGGCCCTGGTCGGAGATTACTCGAAGGCTCCTCTTTCCTTTCGCTACTATCCGTTCGGATATGAGTGGGCGATACTCCTATCACTGGTCCGATAACAATTCACACTCAATCTTACTCTTGAGCAGAAGGGCATTGAGCAACATATTTGAAGTCTTTAGTGTAATGTTCTTATTGTGTGTATGCGTCTTCGTTGTTCTATCTGTAGTAGCTGTGTAAGATTAGAATGCGTTTTGATTCGTAATCGTGTTTAAGCGTGTTAAGAAAGGATAAACAAAAGAACACATGTTCATAAGAGCTACGCTTGAGCTGAACTGCGCCTTCCCTGTTCCTATCAGGCTCGACGCTTAATTTAATTTATTTAATTTAGTCAAATAAAATAAAGTATATCAAATGGCAAGTATTGTGTGGTCCAATACAACTGGACGATACATAAACAGCTCACGATCAATTCATGAAAATATCTTCCAAACAAACGATAAATGAGGCGTCTACCGTAGGAGAGGCGAACTCGCCACTATTCCGAACATGCGATTTGTATGGAAAAGTATTCAGCCATCCCTGCTCTATCTGGTGGTATAATCAGCAAGTACCCAGTTCGTTTCTAATACTCTGTTGTCATTGTTTGTTTGGGAGAAGAGCAACCCCAGCCTTTGTATCTCAACCCAGTCAAGATTAAGGCTGGCACATGCTGAACCTGAAGCTCTGTTGTCATACGCCCCTATTCCCCATGAAGACTACTTCAAACAGCTATTCACACAACAGGAAGAGGAGAGCACAGCACCATGGGTGATAATCCCGACGATGACCTTTTGGACTACGAATCTTCGGACCCTCCTCCTCGTATCACACCTGACATGCACCAAATCAACCCATTTGCAAGTTATTTCCCGTCATATTATAGTTATTCACTGTTATTTCTATTGATATTTACATATTTTGCTATTTTATGAATTATAGTTGGTTGCTAATGCACAAGTCTTGGTAATATCATGTAAAAGCAATATCATATTGTAGCATAGTCTACACAATATACTAAGGTATCATACGCATGTATATGCAAATCAATAAAAAAAAGAGGTCGGTATGCGGTTTCTAAACCTTTCCAAACTTTCGGGCTCATTTTCTAAAAACAATGTTATGGTTAGTTCGCCCGCCCTACGGTTGACGCCTCGTGTTATATATAAACCAGCGCATATTATACAGCTAATTTATATCTACATAGACACGAATATATATTTTTGCCGTCATTAATTAGAAATGTACACGTTTTATTGATGACATGTGTTGCCTGAATGACGGAGGAGAATTCGGGAATCTTTATAGTTCTATCTACCCCAAAGTTGAGTTGAAGTGTGAACATAAGAGAATGCATGTTACATTTCTTGATCTGGATATTAAAATCGAAGATGGTTTATTTCTATATAAGTTATTTGCCAAACGTGATGCGTTCTTATTTCATATTGTTCGCATGCCTCATAGAGAAAGTGGCATAGCATCATATATATTCTATGGGACTATACTATGAGAGGCAAAAACAAAAATAAAAACAAGACGTTCTTTGAAGTATGATAAGTATAAAATTGATCTGAAAATAAAATATATGTTGAAAATCACAATGAATTATACTATATTAACACATGTTCTGGTCTTATTTTGGTCTCTTTCAAACAACGAAAGATCCCGTGAGGGAGAACACGTCTGGAATTCCAACCACTCATGTAAAGTCCAACTGGAAGAGCCTTAGTAGTATACCGTAATTCTGACATATTACGAACATGTCAATAACAGACATTTCAAAATTCTGTTTATATGACATTTATATTTCAAATGTTGTGTAGCATGTTTTAGCTGAACCATTTATTCCTGATATCTATAAGGATCTCTTTCCTTTTTCTTTTTTTCTGTTTCACAAAACCGCTCTGAAACTAAAAGCGCCTCATTTACACTGTAAGATACAGTAGGAACTCTTATTGTCCATAGCTAAATTAAACATTCACTGTCAGATCCTCTGGTTCAACTGTTGTTTTTTAGAATCTATCTTGTGGCTAGATTGACGGCCTGAGTAAGGTTGCGATAAAAAGAAACTAAAAAATTCAAATCAAAGAAAATATTAATAAAGACTAAATAAGGACAGACGTTCTTATTTCTTTTTATCTGTTTTTTTCTCCATTCTGGTCTGTATTAGAACAGAAAGGATGATAATTTCTGATTGTCAGAGCCAAAAATAACCCTCGAATCGTCTCTCACAATATTGGCTGTGCGTCTCAAGTTGTGATAGAGACCGATAACTGTCTAAAACGCAATTTTGAGAAACGTTTCTCCGCTGTGAACAATGCAAACAATTAGGATTGGACTATGGAGACTTAGTATAAGCATGAACCAGTTTTCTCTTGGAATTAGTAAAAAAAAGAACACCTTTTAGGGCTTTGAAATTCAAACGGACCTCCATTGCAAGTCCAAATGATTCCATCTAGTCATCGTATACAAAGACACATATTGTGACTTAGTGAATATCCCGAGTTAAGTTGAAAGAGAGTGAAAAGCTGGAAAGATATAACCTTGTCACTAAGCTAAATCATGTGGAATGAGAAGGTAATGAGTGTAACCATCAGCACTAGAAGTTCTAGTACTAGAGGTTCTAGTACTAGAAGAGTCTAGAACGTTTTGAAGCGTTACGTAGACACTTGCAAAAAGACTGAAGGGAATTGGAAATTCTAGGAAGAGTAAAATCTATACAATCTAAATTTATTGAAATTGGCAAAGGTACTGAAGAGAATATTGGAAATTTGAGGAGACTAGTTATTACTTAATAGCCAGCGTGACTCACCAGATAGAATTAATGCGAAATGTAATTAAAATGTATTTAACGTTATTTTTTTAAAGTTATTTTGGCATTTCGGAAAGTTC
Source organism: Architeuthis dux (assembly GCA_006491835.1). Lineage (NCBI taxonomy): Eukaryota > Metazoa > Mollusca > Cephalopoda > Oegopsida > Architeuthidae > Architeuthis > Architeuthis dux. Next base: position 2,092,894 of record VCCN01001611.1, read on the forward strand.
GATGTTTAAAAGTGCCAAACAGGGATTGTATAAATTAAAAGGTGAACAGACGCAGACATACGGAAAATTACACACACACACACAGAGAGAGAGAGAGAGAGAGAGAGAGAGAGGGGAGAGAGAGAGATAAAGTGAGCAATTGACATGGGAAATTACAAAGATGGATATAATACCTTATACGTGTAACATATTTAGCAAGTACAGTATTGTAGGAATGTCAGACAACCGCTGGACATCACGACTCACAACGTAGATCCCCAGAGATCATATGCGAAACTGTGGCCTGCAAAAAATGGCGTGACGAACTAGAAAAGTTCAGAAAGTATTGGCTCCGCGACGCCCATGATAGAGAGGTCTGGTGAATCTTGGGGAAAGTATATGTCCAAAGACGGATGCAAAAAGGCTGCTGCTGATGCTGCTGCTGATGATGGTGATTAATCTTTCAATCGAGTCTACCTGTCTTTAAAACCTTTTATGGGGACTGGAACACCGACTTAAAATGCCGGAGGGAAACTTGCGCAACAATTTCAGCCATCAAACTGATCCACAGACATTGGGCACAAATGTGCTCAGGCCGCTACACTGTCGTGTTACTCCTCTAAAGGGGCAGCAGACTTCCACAGTCAGCGCACATCTGCTTCTGTTGTAGTGTCCAGGATATGTCTGTGCCCAAAGCTGCAGACAGCCGTACTGTCATGAGGATATGTGCTTAAAGTTGCAAACAGTCGTACTCTCTTGGGTATGTGTGCTTAAAGTTGCAGACAGCCGTACTGTGCTGATTCTCCTTCAAGGGGTCGGTAGAACTCTATAGCCATCTCAGGCATGTACCAACTACGGAATGTTAACGTCCTGTGGTTAACCCACGGGTCAAACTTTATTGTAGAAACATTCCCGCAAAAGGGCGGCAGACCCCTATAGCTAGCTCATGCATTTGCCAGGACACTCCTGTCAAACCTGCGACCTATAGGCTCTGTTCCTATTCGTGCCACCCCAGTGGTCCATAGGATGTAAAACCTTTAAAAGGTGGGGTCGGCCCTGAGCAAGTCGCAAAAAACTACATTGCTCAGGCTGGCGGGTTATTCCGAGCACAGACCCCCACCTCCACCTCCGTATATGGTTCTTCTGTTTTTGAATACCCTTCACAAAAACCTTCGTTCGCGAAGCCAAGCCATTTATTAATACGAACATACATGGATGGACAGATGTAGGGAGGTGTACATGATGGAGCAAAAGGGATTTGCATGCATGTGTTATATTGTAGTGTTTTGTTTTAGAAACATTTGAAAGTTAATCTAATACTTACAGAATGCTCGACAAAGATGTAGTTATAATAGTAAGTCCCCCCATGCGAAAAGGCATGTTGGGCAGTGTGTGTCCCAATTTTTGAACAATACGGGACTTGTTCATTGGAGATGTATTCATTGTTTATTTAGCAAGTGTAGGAATGCATATGTTGTTTCTTACGTGTCTCCTCTACCTATAATACATATCCAATTACAAATATGCATTTGTTTTGGCTTCGTACTTTTTCCATCCAGTGATATGTGCTTGTCTGTGTTGAATGGGCTGTTCCTTGTGTAAAAGCAGAAAGTAAATCTGTCCCTAAAGAAAATGATACATCACATTGACCAAAACAGTGTGATACATAACAAAAAGGGTTTGCAATTATCTATGAGCGTAGCATTTCACTAATCCTGCGAGGAGAGGTTTTATCGCGACAGAAACAGTAATCTAATAATATTGATGCCATAAAAACATTTATACATAGACACATACAGATACATAACTATATAGAACTTTATACACGCATTCACTTGAATTCATTATCACGTTCGCACGAATTGGAGACATATTATGATAAGAAACGATGCTCTGCACAGCTTGAAGCATTCAGATACTTAGAGCTCGAAACATTTAAATTCATAGAGATAGCAACTGAATTAAAACAGTCAGAACTCATACCATTGCTGTTTCTTTCTCATATATCGGTGATACAAAAAACTCGTTTTGTGATATTAAAATCGCTGTTTGAATGCGATGGAAAGTTAAGTCAAACACTTAAAACACATCACGGTTTTAATTAAAATACGAAAGGATTAGCATGGATATATTGATGTCCACAAACAATTAATCGGTAGGGTTCTTCGGTTTGCGTTTTAAAGCTAAATGCTCAATATGAGAACTATATTAATTCGCATTAATTCGCATTAATTACAGATTTAATAGACTCAACTGGAATATTGATCCCCAGTTTACGAATACAGCAAACATGTGTACATACTAGTTTGGCCACTCTTCCGTATAGCAAAGTGAGTTCACTTGTTCGATCTCCTTAAAGAACAATGAACAAGATTTTAGAAGGATAGAGACAAAATCTTGCCCTTTTCGCATTTAACAATTTGATTCTATTAAAAAAAACATTTTCAAGAAATTTAGCATTCAGAATCACAGAACATGAGTAAAAGTATCGCTTGTTATATTGATTGCAAATAATTTGGTTCTTCTTGTGTAATGTTCAAAGTGGGGTCAAAGGTTCACGTAGAGCTCAATAATTGCAATTTTATTTACACATTGGTGTACATTTGTATATACAAACTGAGCATTTTGGATAAATACAAGCAACATGAAAATGACAAAACTTATAGTGGGAGTCGAAAGTATTCATACACAAGTCTCATATTTGGTTGGCTGGGCTTTTGCTGGGTGTATTGCTCCACCTACCCGGACCAAACCCACTCCGTAATGCGGATGACTAAGTGCTGCACACCAACAGAGATTTCATTCTGAGCCGCTGTTCCGAGCACGTTCACACTCACCTACTGTGAATCTGAGGTTACGTTGATTCTATTAATCACTTGGGACTGGGGTATTTTCGTGTGATGTCATATAGGCGAAATATCACATTAACAACCCCCAGAACAGTCATTGCTTTCACTGTTATCGTCACAATCTGCCAGATTAACGACGATACAGGACAATATTTTCCACAAGATATCCCGTCATCCAATCCAGATATGTACAAGGAGTTTGGACAATTAAAAGTGAACTTAGGAAAACAATTGAATTGATATATTATTTATACGGGAAACTAATTCTTATATACGCACAGAATTATTTTCATTTGTATACAAACTAATACGGTACCCGTCAAAAACAGCTGGATTATTTAGGTGTGGATCAGCACTTCTGCCTAGGATCAGAATACCTGTGCCCTTTGTCCAGCCTAGGATCAGAATGTAGTATCGGTGTACTGTGTCTACGATGAAAGTGTCGTTCCCTAGCAATTCCGCCTAGGATCAGAGTGCAGTATATGTGCGCTCATTGAAAAGGGTTACACTTAAACATACACACACACACCCTCAATATATATATATATATATATATATGTATATATGAATAGGCATTATATGTTATATGTGTGGATACATGCATGTATGTATGTATCTATGTGGGTGCGCTCACGCATGTATGTGTGTGTGTGTGTGTGTGTGTGTGTGTGTACATACAGACATTTTTACTGAAAGGAAGAGAAATTCTATAATCACACACCAGTATTTGTTTTTGACCAAGCTCAATCATGCTTCGCTGAGCTAGGCAGGCGATGCCTTTTTTACTACTGCAGTCTACATTGACATCCTCTACACTCCAGGATTAGCTAACTTCTGAAACGTTCTAAAAAAGAAAAACACCCACATCATTTCTATATGTCACCAAAAGTAGAAAATGCTGTTGGTTCTCTAAAAACGAAGAAACAGGAAAATAAAGATAAATCACGTGATAAGCATTTCGTTAAATTCTAATTTTACTCCACAGAAGTAATAAAGTTCGATCTAGCATCGTTCTTTTTTCATTGAACGTCCTGGGTTAGAAACAAAATAAAATAAATAAATAAATAAAGATTTGAAAAAAGTGAAAAGAATTAAGAGCAAAAATAACTGAAATAAAACAAAAATAAAAAATCAGTCGCGATGCAGAATTCATAATATTCGAGTCGCCATCATACAACTTGTGAGTAATTCTACCGTAAAATGGCGTTCGCTCTTATTTCGCTCAGAAACTCCTTGGTGAAAAAAAGAATACAAGAATGAGAAGAAAAAAAAAGAAGATTTTGTAAAGAAAAAATATCGATTACAAATTTACCAGGATGGGAAGATAAGAGATGAGAGTGAGAAAAAATTTCGCTGTCGTCGGCTTTATTTTTGCCATTGGACGATCGAAAGAAAAGACTCTAATTACGTTTGCTATCCAGTGTTGCTGATATAGAATTTTATCCGGGCAGTAAAACCCTCACACATGTACACACGCAAACACGAACCCGTATGCACACGCAGGCGGAAACATATACACAGGCGAATACTAAAACACACACACACACACATGTACTTATAAATTATATACATAGCCACATGGGTACACGTTGACATACTCCTGCATACCATTCAATGGTATACAAAACATACACATACATATTTGAAATCAAATATATAAGCATAGATGTTAGAAATTTAATTTGAGCAGTAAAATGTATGCATGTGTGCAGCTATATATCTCTCCCCATATATATATATATATTTATATACATGTGTATGTGTGTGTGTGTTTACGTTCTTTTCCATTGAAATTGGGAGACGCATATAGACAAATATATTAAATAGGGATGAGTCACAGAATAAATACATAACCAGCACAAATATGTTATATAACGCACCCATACCACACGTACACTCTCCTAATCACACGCATACATCCCCCATATATATATATATAGTGTTTTGTCCTTACAATGTGTTTACTGCACGTACTTCTGAAAGTATGTGTAGTAGAATGTATGAGAGATAACAGAAACACCGTAATGCCATCACTCTATTTATATGCGTTCACACAAATAAATACATACATTTGGAAAAGAATGAATGCATTTGTATACGTATCTATATAGTAGGTTTTTTAACGGCATGATTCTATGCCTGTGTGGATTTAAAGTAGGCGCTTTTTCTTTCTATATTTTTTACAAACTGTGGAGGTTTACTGTTGACTGCTCATATGACTGACATCTAAATGTATCTGGCTACGGTCAAAAGATCAGCGATGCCTAATTTGTCATATCTGTTGACTGCAAGCTCTGGAGAATATATAAAATGGCCGTCTGGGGGT
>VCCN01001611.1:2145883-2157600 GCA_006491835.1 Architeuthis dux
CATCGTACCGTGGTCAACTGCTACTCATCGTCGTAGTAGTCCAAACGCCTGGTCCAAGACATTCCAGGTCTGTCATGTCCGGCTTCGCCCTTCCAACTGAATCTCCCTCCAAAATAATTTCCCCTTTCCTCAGCCCATAGCTACCCTCATTCCCTGGTGACCCACATTCCGTGGAAGACCCCTTCAAGCTCAAAGTTTCTCTGGGACATTATACTAACATGCAAGAATGCTCTATTTCTTACATGCCCTCTCTACTACTTTGCTACACTTGCATCTCCCAACACCAAAGATGTAACCGCTAGACAACTGCGATCATCATGCCAAGTGCAGTGGCCGAACAAGTGTGTCATCACGGGGTCAAATGCAGCAGAAAAAGAAAGGTCGAAACCAACGGCGACACCATGACATTACAGCCAAACCAAACCAAAAAGAAATGAAAGATTGTGCTTTTTTGTAAGCAAACAAAAACTAATTGGAAATGGTGACACAGATGAACAAAACATAAAGAATGTATGTAATACAAACAAAAACAAGGAACACTCATTATGTTGAAGAGAAATGAAGAAATATTGATGATTTTTAATGTGTATTTCAGACGTTCTTTTTCAATGTTGTAATGGAATAATTGTTGATGATTTATTGTGATTATTATGATTTTATGTTTTGAAATTTTCTGTGTTTTTGGGGATGAGGCAATCTGTCCAAATCTGGTTGCATAATGCATTTTGTAATTCACGATAATGCTATTTGAAGTTGTTTTTTCCGGTACTCGATTTTAATTTCGAATTGAGTATACGCCATTTGATTGGTTTCCAATGACGTACATGGCTGGGAGGCAACGATGGCCTTGAGCTAGTTAGACAGACTCGCAAGTGGTTACGGAATCTTGTGTAAAACAGTGATAGCCCCCGCTAATGCACTGGAAAAGGAAGAACGTTATTTTGTTAGGATATTGCATTTTCATGGCATCAGATTGCATATGTGCTCGTATTACGGAAGATACTGAATATCAAATAGATTTAAGAATAAAAATAAAAATAATACACGCACGAAAAGAAGTCTTTTTAGAATTAAAATGTTTTAAGACATACTACACAATACGTACACGACAGAAAAAAAGACGCATAGACATACTAAAGAAAAAAGAATTATTATGAAACAATACAGACCTTTATTTTTAATAAAACGATGAAAAGAAAATCGTTAAGGCAAACGTAAACAACATGACAGAAAAGTAATGTAATGGACGCCTATGCACAATGCGGAGACTTTTCCTTGTTTTACGTACTGTGGACTTTTTGTTGCTTTTGCTTTTTCGATTCAATGGAAGCAGACGATTGTGTTTTGTATTTTTATGTATGTTATGGGTTCTGTTAATATCCATACACGTTATCAGATGTACTTTCATGTGTAATTCGTTTTTCTTTTGACGGGCAGTTTTTTTATGTGCTCTGTTATTGATGTATGATATATGGAGATTATGACATGAATTTACGACGTTCCAGTAAAATGGACTCGACAGTTAACTCGTGTTGATTGCATTGAAATAGGCAACAGGCTGCATGGGTTATATACAGGTAAAGCCCTTATATACGGAACGGAAGGATTCCGCTTGTAATTAAGTAAAAATTACATTGCCTGGCGAAAGTTGATTTGTTTAAAAACTACAAGATTTAAATTTGAAATGGATATACGAATAAAATGATTGAAGATACGCAACCGGAAAGTGGACCGTCGATTTAGGCATTCTTTTTACAGACACACGGTGGGGGTTGGGGACCGCATAGTCGTGGGAGAACTGATTTTATACCTATATTGTCTTTTTATTACTTCCTGGTGATTTTACTAAGAGTCGAATTGTTTATGTGTTGATTGTAGTTTGTTTTCGTTATAAAGCGACATAAAAAAAGAAGACAAATAAATATGAAGCATAAGCAAAAAGAAAGGTGACAAAAAACAATAGAGGGCTTTGTTCGCATGGACATTGAATTTTCGCGTGAGCTTTTGTTTTGAAGTTGTTGTCTTCTCAATTCAATGATAAGAGAAGATATTTTCTTTTCTATGTTTGTGCATTATCATGGGTGGCGCTGCTCTGTGGGAATTATTTGTGCGTCGTCTGGCGAGTTTGTTTTGATTTTTCTCGACATGCAGTCGCATTTCGTTTCTGTGTGATCTGTCCTAGAATTTGCAGGGGGTTTGATATTAATTCTTCTTCCGACACTCGAAAGGATACGAAGCGACAGTCAATCGCTATAATTAGGGTTGAAAATCATGTGTTGGACGGAGCGAGTTCAGTATGCCGAAGAGATATGCGTGTCTAACACAAGATGTATAGTGGAGATTGCAGTATTGATTGTTTGTGTGTTTGTTTGTTTTGTGTAACGGCACATCGACACTTTGTGGGTCATTTAGGGGAGTGGGGGGATCCCAAATCCCTGTCACTGAGACAAATGCCACGAGGACCGGGATAACGGGGATGGGGTATTGCAGTAGGTGAACTACTCTTCAAAGAGCTTTGAGGAGCAGGCGCCTCTATTTATTTATTGACCCCACCCCCACCCTCCCAGAGCTACGCCCTTGCCTATATAAATCAAAGTCTTCTGTTTATATTCTAGTTTTGGGGTGGAAAATACAATCCTGATATTAAGTTTTTAAATCTTTGGGAATATTCCCAAAATTAAAATGAGATACAACTGCTGCCTCTTTTTTTCTGGCTACGGACGGGCAATGATGTTGAAATGTGTAGGAAATGTTATCAATACACATATCAATATACAACGGCTAGATTTCAGTTGTTTGGACCATTCACCAAATGTAGACATTTTCGATATCGAGAAGCAACTTGACACCATCAAGACTATCTTTAAAAAGCATGAGGATTGGAAAGTATATCAGGATTGGAAGACAGTTCATGAACTATACCACATGAAGCCTATAGTAGACAGGGTATCAGAACTGTTGAGGTGAATGATGGGGGACAGTCGTACTTTGATACTCTGGAAATCTTACCAGAGAACACATCTATACTAAGAATGCCATTATTTGCTGAGCGTGCTAGAGACCATTGCATGTGTTTAGCATTAAAAGAATGATTCCGATTTTACATGCAGCTAGGGATATTCATTACGCGAGAATCTCTATGCGACAACTAGACGAGTTGAAAAATAGGATTCCTGGGGAATTGTATGCGATGTATACAGGAAAAGGTCATTTTACTGTGCGTAGGAAAACATGCTACTGGAGTGGAAACTTTAGTAGTCAGACCATTGAGCAAGATTTGATGCGTCTGTTAAAGTATGCAGGAGGGATAAAGTATGGAGGACATATTACAGAGGGTTCCCTAGCGTGGTTTGTAGGCTCTTTACCACATTGTGTTCCAATATGTGCCAATCTAGAAAGTCTTGCAGGGGTCTACTCCACGTCTTTTACACATCATACAGATCTACGTCCTTTCATCATGAAGCAAGATATGGCAGATGTTGGTAAGATGTAGTAACTGGTTATCGACACACAGCTTCTTTGCGTATGAGTAAACTCAATGTCTTGTGTGCATTTCCAATGGTTTCATTGCAGATCCATCAGTAAACTGTAATGCCAATATCAATAGTGATAGCGGCCAGAATGGAACTGGCGGACATGCAATGGGGCCGGCACTGGGATATGCTAAATTCCAACGTGCGAACCCTGGAAGATGCTTACATTCCAACGTGCGAATCCTGGAAGATGCTTAAATTCCAACGTCCAAACTCCGAAAGCTGCTAAATTCCATATCTCGTCTCCCAATTACATATCTAAGTTCTTTAAAAGGCTAAATTATGATTTTCAGACATGAGGAATTCACACATATACTTTATTTTACCCTAAATGCTTAGCTTCACGGTTAATGTATAGGTATTTCAGGATTTTACAAGAAAATTTCAAGTATACTTTATAGGCAAAATTGCGGATTTAATTCATGAAGGATATATATCTTCCAGTGTATATTGTCAATTTGTATCTATTGGGCTTAAATAGTTACAGCTCAGAACGTGAAGCTAAGTATGTATGGTAACATAAAGTATAATTTTGAATTCCTCATGTCTGAAAACCATGATTTAGCCTTTTAAAGTACTCAGATATGTCAACTGGGAGACAGAGATATGAAATTCTGTCTTTTTTAGTGTGTGCTTGCAGACATTTTGTTTTATGCAAATGAGGTAGTTCTTCCCAACTCTTTTCTTGGGAACATATTTCTTCTGAAAGAGGACATCCTAAGGAAGATTCTGTTACCCTACATGTAGAATCATGGTGGGGGGGGTGCTGGCCCCGGACTAATATATTGTCTGCCATATATTCGTCTACGGTATGGTGACCCTACACACTCCCGGTCCAATACAAATTATTCAACATGGATTGTAACGAAAAACAATAATAACTCATAGAAAAGACTGAGCTGTGTTCAAGTTAATTAGTAAAATAAAGCTTCAGATACATTCAAGACGATCCGATGAATACATTTTGGTGGGATCTTTACTGGGATGGGATGGATTAGGTTTTACTGCGATAACCTGTTCGATGCTTGAAGCAGTGTTGTTAGCATTTTGTACCTCATTGCGTGAAGAGCGCCGTTAGAAAAAAAGAAAACTACGTCTGCCAACAATGGTTTCATTATGTATTTATTTTCCAAGTATTTTCCTAGGAAACATGTATGAGAAGTCAAATGATTTAATGGCGATCATTCGGTTTAGGTCACCGGAAGTTGCATATCACTTTGACTTGGTGAAACCATCACCAAAAATAATACCGGGTAGATGAAAGCATAACATTCAAGAAATGAAAGGAAGTTCAAGCTACTTTATTAAAAAGTCCAGAAATTTCACAGCAACCCCTAACTGTTTTTTAAAAATCTATAGCTACATGATAATAGTTTTTTTTTTTCTGTTTGTATGCAGGTGGCTATGTGGCTATGTTACCGTAACCCAGCAAAAACGGCACATCGTAAGCAAAGATTTGTTAGCCCAACATCCTCCAAATGCTCTAATTTGAAGAATAAAACATATCTGGGTGATTTTCAACTTTTATATTATGTTTTAGATTGGGGGGGGGGCGATTTACGATATAACTATAATGACCTTATTTTGTGTCCATCGAATGCAACATCTAAATAGAACGTTGTAACTTCATAAGAGAACGTTTATTTTGAAAACACTTTATTTTGAATGTTGTTTTACCTGACGTCATAGTCTGATAACATTTTGTTCACGTTGTTTTTCTTTTACCTGATCACTCGTTTCCCCCGTTTTAAGGGTCCAAGTGTGATGGGAAACTTTTCTTCTCTTTCAGGCGTCGGAATTGAGGGCAAACCTTTTTTAGGGGTCAAAATTGAAGGGAAACTTCTTATCGCTTTTAGAGGTAAAAATTGAGGGTAAACTTTATTTGCAAATAATTATAATAATAATTAGATATAAAGGAAGTGTCTTTAAGCGAGTATTATCGAGAATTCGATTTTCACTGGAAACCTTTGCTCTACATTTTTTCACTAGATACTTTTGTACACAACTAATATTGTTAGAACATTTTGGGTTTTCACTTGAACCTTTTGGTCACACGTAATCTTTGTGAAAATTTTGTTTTTTCGCTGCAAACTCTTGCACACACCTATATTTTAAAAAGTTGGTAATTCCATTATGTCAGCAAACTTTGGTCGTCCTGTTGCTCAAACGTTTATCAGTGGTAATGTAATACCCGCATATCTACCGACTCGTGAAAATTATCTACTCCGAGATATACATTGTGTCACTGTTGAAAATAATTCAGCAATACATTGGTTTGGCTGTGCGGTTGTAGAATGTATCTGCTTACAATAATAATTTAAATTGGCCTTGTTCAAGGATCAATGGAATGACTGAAAAGACGAAAAGTATGTAACATATAAAATGGTTATTCATAGAACAATACTGTCTGATGTCAGTTCTATTTTGTAAATGTAAAGGTGATTGTTCTGCCACAAATTTCAAAGAAATGTTCATAGGTCGAACATTCAAAGTCCGTGATTTTTTTCCTCATAGGTAAAAGAATGAAACGTCTCTTGTTAGGGAGAAGTTGTGTTGAAAGAGTTCGTAAGGTTCATTGATGTTTGTATGTAGCTGTGTATTCTTCCGGTAACTGTTGAAAGTGAATTGTTTGTGAAGTCGGAAGAGAGTGTGTGTGTGTGTGTGTGTGTGTGTGGCAAAAGTACTCACGTAGTCCATCGCTGAATAGTGTGTGCCTACGGGTACGGTAGAATAAGTTAGTCAATTGTGTGCGACGTTCGTCAGGGCATTTCCTAATAATTGCCGAGTCGACCACTGTCTTCTGTATCGTCTCTAGTAGTATCGCCGTTAAATGTAGAATATTTCTTCTGCCACCGATGTGAAAAGTCTCATCGTTGGGTTGTACGTTTAGGGGAGCGAACATTCTGTGTAGGTAAATAAAACATTTTGTACATACCGGAGAAAGGGCTCTCCCACGTGGTTGGATAGAAAGACGACAACCTTCGTTGATTTCAATTGAGAATATGTGTTTGTTTTAGTCTCGTTGATAGCTTCAATTCCGGGGCCGGTTGCGGATCGCTTTAGGTATTAAATTATGTTTCGGTTAACATTCTAAAAGAGTTGTTAACTTACCGAAGGACTGGCGGTGATGGTAGCAGTCCAAATATCAAAGCGCCTTAAACCACTCTGGTTGGTCGAACGCTTTTTCTTTGTTCTGACTTAGTTGGCCGTCTGACCTATTTTCCTGCTATGGGAAAGCTTTCTAACGTAGACTATAATGTGTATTTGAAAAAGAAACGGTTTAAAGAGAAAGAGAAATAATCTGTAACAGATAAAACAATATTGATGTTACATAAAGTCGACTCTCTTTTAAATCTCTAAGTAGGCTCCAAACGAGTCGATTTAGGATTTCTTATTGGCTAACAAATTATAACTGTTGACAACTTATTTCAATTATTGTCATTATATGTGGGTGCTCCCACACCAGCCATAGACTACTTGTGAATACAGGTATACCTTGATTAGTGCGGTTAATTCGTTCCGAAATAGTCCGCACTGTTCGAAGTCTTATTATAAGTTTGTTCAGCTTATACATAGTTACATTAATTTGGACAGCAATACGTTAACCGTACTACATTTAAACTCGCACTAATCAAAACCGCACTATTTAAGGTGTGTTTGTAATTAACAGTGCTGCCTCCAGCCTATGGATTTGATATCGCGGGGTAAATAAATGCAAAGATGACAAAGATTGGCATTGTAAGGCTTGCAGGATGAAGCAAAGTATCAGTCATGATGTCTTTCTTTTCAGGCTCCCACATATCATTACCTCACCTTTTAGAAAGGATGTAATTGTTGGCATACATAGATTATAAACAGAGAAAACAACGAGATGAATTCTCGGTCGTTTGAGTACATCTGTAACAGATAAAACAATATTGATGTCCCGATCTCATCTCATAGAGTCCATTTCCCTTGTCGCATAGCTCTCATTCTGTTACACGTCAATGCACATGATAATAGATAGGGATATTCCATTACTTGTTTACGTGGCCTTTAATGAGGTCTAAGATTCCGCTGACAAGAAACATCGAATTTGTCACGTAGATAATTTGAAATCACTCCGCTCAGAAGCATATCCACAGATCACTCTTCGCCTCTCATTGATACGGAAATTATTTCTCTTTCTCTTTTCTTTAAACCGTTTTTTTCAAATACACATTAGCGTCTAGTGGGTAAATCAACTGAGCTAACGAAGGTCAGACAGGAGTCTTTTATCCTACACTTTGTTGGCTTCTCCATTCTCACGTTCGTATTTTAGGCACGAATACGTAGGATAAAAGACTCCTGTCTACCATCTGACCTTCGTTAGCTCAGTCGGTAGAGCAGCACCTGCGTATGAGGTGGCTTCCAAGGTGGACGCGGGTCCGATCCCCGCACGGACTTTGTTTCTTTATTCACATTTACGATTTAGGTCGCTCGTTTAGCAGTCGCTCACACCGACGCCGAGCAAATATAGGCTCTCACTAATAGATGTCATTATAATTATCATATATATATATAGTGTACAAAAGGATAAAGGTTATCCGACATAATGATGCTACGAAAAAGACAATGTAGACACTCAGAATAATTTGCCAGAAATGTATTTAATACCTTAACATGTTTCGACTTATTAGGTTGTTTTCAAAAGGCAAATCAGAGAAAGCGAGTTGTCATGTGTGCCCTAACCGAGGTATCTAACTAAATGAAGGATTTGGGTAGTGATGTGAATACTGGTAAATCTCACTGGAGAGAGAGAGAGAGAGAGAGAGAGAGAGAGAGAGAGAGAGAGAGAGAGAGAGAGAGATTGTGTGTGTGTTGCTAGACTTTATCAGTGGTATGGCATTTGTTGATTTTCTCTGATTTTCCTTTTGAAAACGACCTAATAAGTCGAAACATGTTAAGGTATTAAATAAATTTCTTGCAAATTATTCTGAGTCTCCACATTGTCTTTTTCCTAGCATATATATATATATATATATGTGTGTATACGGAACTTGAAACACATTCAAATGAGGCTGAGATATTTTTTCTCGACAATATGTACATATTTGCCAAAAGAAAACATTGCATTGCTTGCATCTAGCTGCCTCAAACGCGTTACTTATAAAAATGTTTCTATGTTGGAAAGGTATGTGACATCATTATACCAATTTGTGGATGAAAAAAGGCAGAAATAGTAACAGATGTACATAAGAAAACGCACCAGGAATACATTTATCAGAATGTCACGAATTGTGCTTTTTTTTTTAAAGATAATTTCTATGAAAAGCGAAAGACTGTTTTGGATTATACCATGGATTTATTAAAAGATAACATATTTTTAATCTAACGCTTGCGTAGAATATTCCAACATATCCGTTCACTCATATGAGTATTCTATCCCATAATGATCCTTTTAACGTCAATCGTTGGGTTCGCCAGACTTCTCGATCGTGGAGCCAGTACTTTCTGGACGTGTCTAGTTCGTCACGCCATCTTATTTTTTGCCGCCCACAATTACGTCTATAATCTCTGGGGATCCATATTATGAGTCATGATGTCCAGCGGCTGTCTGACATTCTTGCAACATGACCAGCCCATTGCCATTTGAGTGTTTTTATGGTTTCTATATCTCTAACCCCTGTTTGTTTTGTAATATACTATGCTCTCTTGTGATTTCTCTACGTCATGTGAAGCATGATTCTCTTCTGTGCTCGTTGCATAGTTCTCAGTTTGAGGGCCAAAAGGACACATTAAGATTTGAATAGAATTATCTGTGGCTGAGATAGTTGCGTATTCCTCACTACCGTCAATGGTCGGTGTTCGAGCCAAGACAATAGCCATGACTTCGAATGTTGATTTTCAAAGAAGGCCGTACCCATTCCTTCTCGAATAAAGTGAGATTATGTCCCACTGGTGCCAGAGGTCAGTATTTGAATTTGTAAAAGATTATTGTAAAAATAAAAATAAAAACAAAACAGAGTTTCTAATGCCGCATCTACAGGATTAGAAGCCATCCCCACTCGGAAAATTGGCGCAATTTCCACTATTTCCCTCTATTTGCCTTTTATACCAGACTTGTAAATATTTACCTAGAAATATCTGACCTAGACTTATGATCTCTAAACCTTTCTCGTGTTTACAGTTACTTATTCTTCATCATTTAGCGATTTATGATGCATACATGTACTGGCTTAAGTGTGTAGTAAAATGCTTCACACCAGACCCTATATGGACAGGTCTGGTTATTTACTCAATAGTGATTAACGTCCTTTGGCAGCATGCCGTGTTGGGGTGATCAAGTAAATATTGGAAAAAGGGGTGATAAGTTACTTTTTTTCTGTTGGGCAGTGATCATTAAAGACGTCTGAAACCAAGCGTGAATGCCGCTGGACACAAACTTGTCAGTCGTCTAGCTTCATTGGTGCGGCCTGCGTGATACATACGTGCACACAGACAGGCCAACTTGAAAACTGAAGAAACCTATGTTGACAGTTTTGCTGACAGTTTTTGGTTGACGGTTTCTAACATAATCCGTCTTCTGCAAAAATCAAAACTTTGCCTTTTTCTGAAAAGAAAAAAAATATCAGTAGCCTGAACCCCAACTCTACATCTGCTTATTAGACAGATGAAAAGCCGACACTGGTTTCTATTAATATATTTGAGATAACATCAAAGTTTTCTTTAAATAAAAGTATTAAAAACAAGTGACTAGAACCAGTGACGTGACTAGAGATCTGGGGTGGGGTGCGGACTCTTTGAAGGGCCCCGTCCAAGATTTAGTGCGATTTGATGAAAAAAGAAAATTTACAATAAATAGAAATGCACCATCACATAATTGGTGAACAAAACGAAAAGGCTGAATTATTACTTATGCAATTCATGTATGTATAAATTGGGATGTTATAAATGCAATAGTTGAACTATTATACTATTTATAAAGCTTCTGGGGTCACCCCTCCATTGACGGCCCAGGGCGTTTTCAATCTCGCCTCCTCAGATATGTCTCTGACTAGAACTTAGCAAAATAAAACAAATGTTAAATTTGCAATCTAATGTCTAAAAATAAAAAATAAAAGAATTGAATACACAAAACCAGCATCGATCTCTAAATGATATGGTGATGAGGAATCTTATGACAAAAATGTGTTTCCTTATTATTATTTTCTTACATTTTTGTACTACTATTTTGTTACATATTCATTTGTAGCTGCTTTTTATAACAACATAATGCAGGACGTCGATCTACGACAGTGAATGAACTGCGCGGATTGGAAATAAAGAATAAGCTCTCGGCGAGATTAATAATAATGGTTTACAATACTTTGTCTGATGAAAATAAGTAATAACAAGAATGGTTGCTGCAGGGTCACACTCCACCTTAAACTTCTATTCTGATTGAAGATGAGTACTGCAACCTTTGCATTGTATATATAATAAATAAAACAATTATAAACATATGTATTTTTTGTATAAATGTATTTCTTTATTAGAATGAAATAAGCCCGTGCGTATCTGTATGATATATTTTCGATAATATCCAGGACTTGTCAATGTAGATCAGTCAGTAAGACAGCCTCCTGGCAATCAGTTGGTCGTGAGTTCAAATCACGATAGGGGCATGTGTATTTTACATATCGGTTTACATCCCTAATTGTGGTGAGGATTATTCTTGTTTTTCTTGTTACGGTAGGAAAACAAATTCAACTCCAGACGTTGTACTGTTTATGTTTCATATTTACTTGATGCATGGACATAAACATGGTCTCTGAATTTTATTTTACGTTTAGAAATATACATTAATTTTCTAAATACTAACTGGTGAATGATCCCGATAATCCGGGGTTGTTTAATCAAAACAAGGGATTGTTGATATTAAAAAAATCGGATTAATTACTTTTCAACAGCAAGAGTCAAATTAGGGAGCAGGCTTTGTAGATAATCCTCGTTTTGTTATGGGAGACATACAGCTTTTAGGGATTCCATTAGGGATTTCGTGGTTCAGTTGGAAAAAGTCAGTGACGGATGAAATTTAATCCGTCTTAACAGGTGTCTACATATGCCCGGGGTTATGATTAACAGATTTAGCTGTTGCACTCAGAAATCCTTTCGGATAAACAATAGCATATACTATGAATGTTCACCCCTCCCCCTCTCTCTCTCACTCTCTACATACACAAA
>VCCN01001611.1:2289245-2301663 GCA_006491835.1 Architeuthis dux
TGTGAATAGTTTATATATTTTAGGTAGTAGTGTAATCGGGCGTTAGTTGCCGAGGTCGTGAAGTAAGGTTAAATAGAGTTCTAATTACCTTCATTTGATCCCAACCAGTTCATGTTGAAGATGATTTCTGGCAACGTTTTGCAGCAACCAGGGATGTTCGGCTTCAAATCGTGTAAATTAGTCAGCCTCAACGCGGATTGTAAATGATCATCAGTTAGTCTTGAGTTCAACGCAGATCTATTTATTTTCATTGAAGTGATTGACTGTCTGTTTGCATTAGATTGCCAGGTCAACTTAATACTGCTGCTGCTGCCAGAGTATGGAAGGGGCGAGGGACAAAGTTTTAGGAAAATATTGGTCATGAAAATGGATCTGCCGCTGGTCACAGAAAAGTAGTTTGCGGGCCGCATGTTTGAGACCCCTCCTTTAGAGTATTTCCCTGTATTATTATAAGTTGTGCTGCTTTCAATCTCTGCTGCTTCTTTAATTTGTCAGACTATTGATCCTTTCCTCTGAAGTTTATAATGTTCTCTATCTCTATCTTATTGGGGCATCTCTTCTTCTTAAAAATCATTTTATTCCTTTCAGTTTTACAGTTAAGTTTTGTCCTGCACGCTCCCATTCTATGATCGCTTCATGTGTCTACTTTCTTTATAACGGTAACGTCTTTAATGTTATTGATCTTGTCAGTTAGTATTTCGTTTTTTGTTGTGCCATTTGGACTTTTCCAAGTCCACTTTCGCCCTTCCCGTTTTTGTAAGAATGTATATCTCTGAGAGATTTACTAGCATGTCACCTCTCTCATTTCTCTGGTTTATTCCATATTTGCCTACACTAGATTCGCCAACATTTACTTGACCTACTTTAGCATTAAAGTCTCCCATGCGTATTGTGTAGTTGCTCTTCTCTCGGTCCATTATGTTACTGATGTCGTATTAAAACTCTTCAATCTCTTGGTCAGAACTTTTCGTAGTTTGAATGTATTTTTTCATGCGCGCCTTTAATGAGAGAGGGGGAGAACAAAGAAAGATGGCTTGGTTGACTGGCCGATAGTCATGGATGAGGGTGGGGGGAACCTGTCTGACTGACCGATAGGTGGGGTGGGAACTTTACTGAGATAGCTGACAAAATCTGGACGATCTTTTAAGAGATTATCAAATAAAAATCTACGATAGCCGGTTATGTCTTGCCTTCATTCCATAACAGCTTCGTTTCCACCGGAAATTTGTAATTTTTCAGAAAAAAAAACATTGTTTAAGCCTTTAGGAGGTTTTTTAAAATTTATTTACATTGCAACTACAATGCTAAACCGGACCGTTAATTTCCGTCCGTCATACGGAGATACACCTTCGAAGTATTAGGTTATTATTCATAATATATATATATATATATCTGACAATCCTTCGTTCTGTGAACGCAAAGGTTTTAACCAATGTCGAAATCGACTACGGAAGCACAAAAGGACAAACACTATTCGGTTACACCGGGTGATATTCAAAGCAAGCAATACAATTTATGTATAAACTTCTGTTTTTCTTTCATGAAGTTGCACACACTCGTTCACTCGATGTTAAAAACGTCACACGTAAGTTGTGCGCCGTTTTTTAACATCGCTTTACAATGTACAATCGTTATTAAATACAATTAGTCATGTGTACAGTTTCAGTTAAGTCACTTAGTTGTTGCCTTTTCCACATCTGTAGTCAATTTCGACAATCGTTAAATGTTTTGCCTTCACACAACGAAGGATGGCCAAATATCGTTTACGGTCGAAAGAATGTTTTATATATATTTCATATTATCGGAAGCTTAAACCCAAACTTCCGCATTCAAACATTTCAATAACGGTCACACGAAAGGCTGCTCGGACCACGTTGACCTGTCAGAGTTTTATGATGTGCTGC
Source organism: Architeuthis dux (assembly GCA_006491835.1). Classification (NCBI taxonomy): domain Eukaryota; kingdom Metazoa; phylum Mollusca; class Cephalopoda; order Oegopsida; family Architeuthidae; genus Architeuthis; species Architeuthis dux. Next base: position 2,291,150 of record VCCN01001611.1, read on the forward strand.
CACGAAAAGGTTATTCCGGGATCAAACACCTGTGCGGAAATATAAGTGACCCGCTCAACTTAGAAAATAGGTACATGCGTGGGTGTCCAACAAACAGGATGTGACACATGCGTGGGCGTTCGAGAAACCTATAAAGCAGACCCGAACGGAGAAGAGACGCGGACAGAAAACTCGAGACCCACGGATAGAAAACTCAGAGGACTCAACCAGAGGCAGATCGCCTAAGCCAGGCTAGAAGGCACGAGACAGCTGTCCCTGTTGGGGACAGACTGGCGGTTCTCCTTATCTCTCTCCCACTCTTCATTCTCCGGCCGACAAAGATGTATGCTATGAAAGTCCAGGTAGGTAAAGGAAAGGTTGGCGAATCTAGTGTAGGGAAATATGGAATAGGCCAGAGAAATGAGATAGGTAACATGCTAGCAAATTTCTCAGGACATTCACCCCACTATACAACACGAGGATGCTTGTGGGCATGCGCAGGTCTTTCCAGGAATGTGCGCGAACCTGCCAGAGGATGTGCGACACCGATTCCAAGATTCGATCGTACAACCTGCCAGTTAGTACACTCAAAACATGTTTTATTTCTGTCCGGTAATTATCCAGATATGTAGTATTAACGTACAAATACAGGCAGCATTTAAAATGCAAAGGCACACACTGTTGATTTGACGCCATTGTTTCTGTAATCCCAAAGCTCTCATAGCCTTAAGCAGAAGAAACCTTATCATATAATTGAAAAGATATATTTATGTCTAAGTACCGTTGAGGCCTCTTCTCTTGGCTTAGTCTCTATATTCTCAGTAGTTATGTATAGATAGTTACAGTAGACATCGAGGCAGGCTAGAAAGATGCAGGAACTAAACAACAATATTACTTCTATTAGGCTTAACTGAAATATACTTTTTTTTAAGCTAATGTTAATCTGTTATCGAGATAAAAAGGAAGGATAAGCATGGCTAAATTATTAAACATGCACTTGGTTTTTCAAGAGAAGATATGTTAGTTCTTCTTATTGATATTTACTAATTTATCTTAGTGTGGTATAAGGTCAAAGGCTGATATAGAATATCGTGTTGTGCTAATCGTACAAGTGGGATAGAGGCTCCCTGCCTTGAAGATCAGCAATCGAAATCCTTATTCACAAAGTTTCCTTCTTTTGAATATAAGTAGAACCTACTACATCCACCAATGAAGTAAGAATTATCTTTTACTGAAATCAATACGACTGACAATTTCAATTTGGGATGTCGTTACCAGAATTAATCACCACATTTGTCAAGTTTCAGCTGGCTTTCCCTGACCTTTAATCCTGTTATTTGGGATCCAGTGAGTTAATCGCCAGCAATTCATAGCAAGCGATTCATAGCAAACAATTAATAGCCGTATATATTTCATAGCCAACTTTTCATAGCCGAATAAATTCATGGATATATCTCGCTGATCTAGTGTTGCTAAATATAATCTAAATATAATTGAGAAAAACTTACATGGTGAGGCTATGTAGCATAGTAAAGTAAATAATTTAAGTATGTTTAATCATTGTTTTTAAACGTGTTTTTTCGGATTTCTGATTATTATTATTAATACAAAAATTAGATTTAATTTGTTTTTTTTCGAATCGAATTTGAAAAAAAAGTAAACTTAGGAATATTACACAGAAGTCTCTTTAATTATAGTTAGATTAGCGACACCAGATCATTGAGATCTAGCCATGGATTTATCCTGCTATGAATTGTATACGGCTATGAAAAGTTGGCTATGAATGTATACGGCTATTAATTGGATGTTCAGTATTCCCCGCTTTTCCTCAGTTCAGAAAATAACTTGACCACCTTCCCACTTTTGCATTAGAACCTGATGGTAACGGAGGTGGAATGTGACTACACATCGTACTCATTACACTAATTAGTAAAAGCAAACGACTACAAAATATCTTATCAATTACAGCAGATAGGCACGGTAAAAGTGTTTTTAGAAAGCGTCAACCAAAACTGGCATACAAACTGTCAGCATGTCATCAGTTTTTAAGTTGGTCTGACTGGCGGGCTGGCTATCTATGTGACACGCGTACAGGCCGCATCTATAGGGCTAGAGGGCTGAAAATTTAAACTTTTAAATTCCACCCTGGATAGGTTTGTAGTTGGGTTTCAATTTGCAGTTTAAGTTCATGCTAAATTGGTCCCTTACTTTATGTTCGGCAGCATTCACGCGTGTTTTTCTTTTTTGAAAATTCAGACCTTTTTAGTGACCACTGCCCAACAAAAGGCGAGAGAAGTAACTTATTCATTGACCATCCCTTTTCCCTATATTTTAGTTGATCACCTCCAACATGGCATGCTTTCAAAAGACATTGGTCAGGTAACGGTTTATATTGATTGACCTTTTCTTTTCACTTATATTTATAGATGTATGCACTTACGTGCGTCTCTGTGTGTCTTCATACATATGAACTAATAAGTGTATTGGATTGTTATCGACTCATTAAGGCGTTTTGCTGGAATCTGATAGAAACCAGAGATTTGTCAATGGAAACACTTGAACAAGCCGAACATTTATCACATTTTAGATAAATGTTTTATGCGATTATATATATATATATACATTTTCCATTTATCATAATTGAAAACGTTGCTTTGTGGATTGGGGTGAGCAGTGGTCATTTAAATTAAAAAATGAAGACATGAAATGTTATTCCCTGCGCGCCCCTTCCTGTTGGAATGTCCAACTTCGTAATTATCTTTTTGCAAATTGCAAACGGAGTATCGGAAGAATTGGAAGGAAATGCAATGATATGATAACTTGTTTGTCTCTTTACTGATTATGACTGGCGTTTCAAAGTTAATCCCACGTGGAAATGTGCTGTCGTTTCAAGTACTAAGGCAGAGCCCGTTCCAAAGACGCATGTTTGGAAGAGGTCGGACTTTACGGTATGTGGGGCAGCCTGTCATGATTGTGATGTAAAATAGTATTCCGGTTACTTCTCTTTGCTGTTACCAATTTAGATAAGTATAAAGAGCAGAAGTCAAGGGAGATTAGTTATAGAAACTAAGAAGAAAGATCTATAATCTGTAATATTTTATTTATTTCATTAGATTTCTCGAGAACCGCTGATCTGAAAAATCTTTAAACTCAACACTGCACAGCCTTGTATGCTGACTAGTATATCTGTCGAATGTCAACTTCTTAGTCAGTAATGGCGGTGCATACACGCACAGACAGAGATGTATTCAATTGTAGTTATATTAGAGCGAAGGTTGGTGGCATCCTCATGACTCTTCCAGGAAGCTAGACTTTTGAATGAATTAAAAATAGTGAAAGAGAATAAACGTATCGCAATAGACAGAAAGAATTGACCGTCGCCACTCTCCAGAGTGCGTTATAATAAATATGGTTATTTACTAAACGTCTGGCACAAAGCCCCACTAGTGAAACAGTAGTTGGGATCGGATTCACGACATTATCGAATTGCTCCGTGCAACGAGCTCACTAACAACCTGCCATCAGGCGTCCTTACTAATATTTATTACGCTTGACAAGGTCACAAGTTTGACCAGACACCCAGTACATTGGTAATGTACTGCAAGACTAAGAGGTTAACCACTTCTCTACGGAAGATGTTATAATAAATATGATTATTTATTAAGCGTATCTTAGTCTGGCACAATGCCACAATAATGGATAACAATTCTGGGGAACATATTCATGATTTTAGCGAAATGGCCCATGCGATGAGCTCACTAACAATTGATATTTACTAAATATGGTATAGTCTCTAGCACAAGGTCACCAGTTTGTGACGCCCAGTAGGGAACTCATTTATTAATGTAGACTAGCTTGCTAAGTACTAAACCATGGCAAAATATAGATAATATAAGATATATGAAAAATAAATATTATAAATAAAGGAAATAAACGATAAGCTCTCGGTTAGTATTGACTTCACACTTCTCCTTTTGCCTCTTGGAAGCCTGGTTATCCGTGCCAGCTGCTCCTACCGCCTGAACTTCGAGAACTCTACGGTTGTGCAGAAATATCAAAGCTAACTTTCACCCCCGCCACTTGATTTTTCTCGATCTCCCAGTGCCATATTTGTTATTGTTTTCACACTAGCAGTATTAGTAGAAGTAATATTATCTTGATTTATTTTTTATTGGAGGACTCATTTTCACTATTATTATTATTATTATTATTATTATTATTATTATTATTAGTAGTAGTAGTAGTAGTAGTAGTAGTAGTATTATTATTATTAGTGTTGTTGTTGTTGGTAGTAGTAGTAGTAGTAGTAGTAGTAGTAGTAGTAGTAGTAGTAGTAGTAGTAGTTAACTTTTTGTATATTAAAATACGAAGTAAAGGGAGGGTGAAAAATAGATTTTAACAATAATTATATTGAAGGTGAGAAACAATTTATGAAAGTAACAAAGTAAAACAAGGGAAAACTAAAAAGCACTCAGATAGCGCATACATCTACCAAAACCATTGTCAGGGGAGGTAATTGTGAAATGATCCGCCTCATATCTCACTCACTTATTCCATGGAACATGTCCCACCCTTCCAGAAAAACTAATTGAAATTCATTGAGAACATCTGGAGATCGTGTGGACAGACATGAAATGTTGGTGATATTATGTGATGTAGGCATATAAATACGAAGCAGGGGTGATAATTGTGCATGGATCCGCCTAAACGTTTAATATCACTCCTTCCGTAGACCATTGTCCACCCTTCCAGCAAATTACATCAAAATCTATTGAGTAATGTCGGAGATATATTGTGGAAAGTCATACAGACAAACAGACAGACGGGTGGATGGAAAGACAGAAAGAATTGAAAGACGGAAAGACGCAACCGAATACATTCGTTGGCAGTCGTAATAATCAGAAATGTCGACACTCGTAAGAAAAAGGAAAAGATAGTGTGTGGTCTTTTATCTCACTGGGGCTAAAGATATAATCCTTGTTATTCACCCCGCTGATATCCCTCAATTATACTGAGTCTAAATAAGATAAAATGGTTAGATTTCCAAAATCAGACGGCGTAAAACGAAAACCTTGGAAGGCAATTCCCAATAATTACATTATAAGTAGGAGTTCTTATAACAAATGGGAAAAGAAAAGAAATATTAAGAAAAAATAAGAATAATAAATATTTGAGAATTATCAGAGTATTAAGTGGAAGACGAAAGAAACAATCTATAAAAAGGGAAAAACGTTTATAGAAATTAAAGAATTCGAAATGAGGCAAAGGGAGAAAACCAAACAAGAAAAGGAAACATCGAGTGGAAAAGCAATCTGAAATCAAGACACGAAACGAAATACAAAACGGGTAAAGGGAAGATGAACAAAATACATCGATGCTTAATTTTTAGAAATGTTAACACTTTATAGGGCAAGTGACTATATATGATCACCTGAGGACCCGTCAGCCAGATGCAAATATTATTAGCCATGAAGACATAATCCGCACCAATGTGGTCTGTAAACTTGTGTTTGAATAAAGACGGAAACTGTTTTGAGGCATACCACACCCCATTAAATTAGCCTGTTTTTGGTCCGCACAATAACATGTTAAAATCAATCCAGTGTTATATTGAATGTTATTCTTTAATTCTATGTTTTATTTAACCTTTTACTTTAATTTTTATTTCTTTAATATTTTCCATTTTTGGTCACTTTTTGGGAGAGGCACCATATATGATCATCTCATCAGAGGGGGTTTTGCCCCCATAAACAGAAATATTTCAGAAAGCTTGCAACTGAAAATATATTGTAATTAGGTCTAGATTAACATAGAAAAATGTTGTTTTGATATCTAAAATATGTTTAGGGGTGCCCTATAAAGGGTTACTTTGCTGTGTAAAATAAGGCTGCGGACTTACACTATGCAGAGATGTACAATTGTGGGAGATGAATTTGAACTCAGATCAAATGCAGAACCTGCTTCCATTATATTAAAATCAAAGGCGCGGGATAACTTGCAATGTATTTTTCTGCTTTGCTTTCAAAGCAAATTTGAGAAAGGCTAGTATATTTTGACAACATGTATGGGGGAAAGGTTTGTAATCGCCAAGCGTCTTAAAGGAACTTACTTGGTGGGATGGGAATTACTCCAGAGTCAGCGACTAAGACTGAGGGCACACAGAACAAAAAGAAACTAGCATTCTGAGGGGAATTATTAATCACCGCCACCCATGCTGTCTTGGGGTGATCAATTAAAAAGTTGGAAAAAGAAGTGATCAATGAATACGTTACTTCTCTCAGTTTTTGTTGGGCACTAAAAGGTCCAAAGAAACAAGCATAAACGCTGCTGAACACAAACTAACGGACCAAGTTAGCATAAACTTACATTGAAAATATAACTCCGCTCTAAAAACCTAATCTTAAAAAAAATATGTTCACTACTCATTGAGGGGAGTGTGTGTGCATTTCAAGTTTCTACTATGACCGGTTAGGGCTGGGTGAATTCCGGATACATATATAGATACATAGATACATATACTTCAATAACCTAAACCCAGCAATAAACCAGTGATGTGGTTAGCGGTTATTAAATATCAGAAACGGGCAATTATCGTCAGAAATGCTTGCATTTAGTGGAGTAATAAGAATGAGGGAGACATCAACCAGTATTCCATCAACATCGAATACTCAACAAACGTAGCCTTATACCATACTTGATTGACATACTTTTACTGGTATTGACAAAAAGGGGAAAAAGGGGGTAGAGAAAATGCTTTGTGTTTTTATCAGCCAGATAAAAGGGGGCTTCATTGACATCAACTGGGATAGGGCAGAATTTTGATTTCCTGAGAATAAAAGGGGTAAGCAAACGGTGTTAATGGGACGAATGGCATTAGGAGAAAGAAAGATAACATGAGATTATGTCGCAGGGTAGAATAGCATTGGGTGCCGTGGCGGTTACGGTTGTAGAGGTTGGCCATAGAGATAAGGGCCAAGGTCACCAACCTGTCCGTTAGGCAAGTTTGAAAGATCTCAAGCTCTCTTAGATTGGTCCGACTTGGTGTTGCCAGGGGGTCTCTGAAATAATATCCCGTTTGCATATCCAAATATGGAATAGGCTGATATTGATTCCAGAATTAAAGGGTTTGAACCATGTTAGCGTTACTATATTCATCGGGATTCTGTTGAAAGTAAGTGGCTGCTCAGTTTCCGAGAGAAAGAGGGGTTCTTAATTCCATAGAAAATAAATTAAGGGATGTAAAGATAGAGAGAACCGGTTCTTAAAAATGTTGAATCCCACCACTGATGTTGGTCCAGTTGGGCTGGTTTTAGACCGGATCGTGGGGCTCCCCACACTGGTGGCACCCAGACTACGAAAGTGGGATTCCCTTGCCTACAACAGAGAAGAAAAGGTCGTTAAATATACCAGGAAACATAGCCAAGGCAAAGGAAAGAAAAGAAAGCAAAAGGGAGATATTATTCTGTTTAACAAAAGGAAACAGAGAAAGAGACAACCAAGACAGAGAAAGAAAGAAAGAACAAACCTTCTTACGAATGACACACCACTACAATTAAAAAAGAAACACAATACATACATACATTCTTTTGCTAGCAGCCACGTTGAATAGAGAGGTTAAGACCGTAACATTTGGGTGTTGGTAAAGTGGAGAAGAGGAGTTGTCGAATAGGGTTCAGACTCCCTTACCTCTCCTTCTCTCTCCCTATGTGCACCTTCTGTAACAGCTTGAAATATTCCTTTAGTTCACTAAAAAAGCAAAAATACATTTATTTAATTAAATTTGACGAGTTTTTACCATCAACTTAATTTCAGTTGTTGTTATATGCAACGGTCAATTCGGACCGTTGTTTCTACGGCAACGAATAACAGCGCGGTCGAATAATAAAGAATAGGCATTCGGTCAGCATCGAACTCACACCCTCAGAGGGAGTCTAGTTTACGCCTAGATGCTTTTACTAATCGGCCACGAAGACTGCATGGATTAGCAGAAGCTGATTACTTCATCCAATAATAAATATAATAAAAATACCTTTATCGTTTAAAAGAAAGAAACAGACTTTGTCTTCTTATTTTGCATTATTGCAAGGGTTGCACGTATGGGATTTCCACCCGCAGGGAACAAGAAGGATACATTAACCAGTCGCTGTCTCAATCAGGCCAAGACCAAAACCCGATCAGAGAAAACCAACGACAGAACACCCAGATAATAATTGATAGCTGCACTCTCGGCTATCCAACACAATGATGAAAACAAAATAATAGGAAAAAGTATGGAAAATAAAAATAAAATAAGATGTATTAATGAAGGGAAAAGAGAAAGATATTATGGCCATAGATAATGAGATAGAGAAAAGAGAGGAGATTGATTCGTTTCCCCACGGGGGAAAATACGATACAAGGTCAGGTTTATTTTGGGGTCTCACACGCGTACTTGTGGACAAGGATAAAAAGTGTCCAGTACCCACGACTGTTATCACGAAAGCGTCAGTACCACTCCCGACCTTCCCCTTCGAGTTCAATGAGGGGATGCTGCTCCGTGGGATAGTGGACAGTAAGTTTCAAAAGGAAATAGAGCCACGACAGAGAAAGAAAGAAAGAACAAACCTTCTTACGAAAGACACACAACTACAATTAAGAAAGAAACACAATACACACGTACATTCTTTTGCTAGCAGTCACGTTGAATACGGAGGTTAAGACCGCAACAGTTGGTTAGTGGAGAAGAGGAGTTGTCGAATAGGGTTCAGTAGCATAATAAGTAATAGATATATGTAATAGCTAGCACGCCATTACTATGGTAATGTATTTAATCCATACTGGGAGCTCAACAGAAAAAACAAGCTTACTAAATAGCGTTAGAAAGCTAGTATCGCGCATTATTGCCACTGTAATGAGTTCAATCCTTACTGAGTGACTGATACTTGCATTCTTTTTTGCACTAAGCTAAGCTTAGTAAATATTGTTAGACAGATAGTATTGCAGAATATTGCTGAGTTCCATCGTGACTGGATGTCCCATACTTCTTGCTTGTATCAGACTGAACTAAACTTGGTATATACCGTTGGAAAGCTAGTATTGGTGATCTTTACTATTGTAAAAATGTTGATTCGCAAGAGTGCCCCAAACAGATGACCTTGTGCCAAGCTAAACCAAACTTGGGAAATAATAGTTGAAAGCCAGTAACGCATACCATTGCTAATGTAATGTAATAATGGTCTTCGCTGGATTCCCCATACTTGCGGTCTTGTACTGTACCAAGGTAAACTTAGCTATCAATAAAGGAGGAGGCAGTTATAAAAAGAGAAACTTGTTAGCAAAGAATCTAAGAATAGAAGAAAGTTAAAGAAGACAAAAAGTGAAACTGTTTTGACTTTTAATAATATAAGAGAGAACGAAAGGAAGAGATAGAGGAGAAAAAACGGTAACGTTTTATTGAAAAGGTTGATAGATAGATAGATAGATAGATAGATAGATAGATAGATAGATAGATAGATAGAGAGAGAGAGAGAAGAGGAAGAGGAGGAGGAAGAAGAAGAAGAAGAAGAAGAAGAAGAAGAACAACAACAACAACAACAAGAAGCACAAAAACAAGAACAAGAACGAGGAGAAGAAGAAGTAGAGAAAGAAGAAGAAGAAGAAGAAGAAGAGGTGGAGTATAAAAGAAGTAATAAAAGAGAGACATAAAAGAAGAAGAAAAAAGAACAAGCACAAGAACGAGAACGAGAAGAAGAAGAAGCAGAAGAAGAAGAAGAAGTAGAAGAGGCGGCGTATAAAAGAAGTAATAAAAGAGAGATATGGGCCGAAAGCATAACCTACGAGAAAACGAGAGAATGGAGCAGGATATGGTGCGGGGCTGTAACAGAGAAAGAAAGAAAACCGATGAGATTAAAGGAGGGGGATAGCGAAAAGTGTAGCAAAGTTTCTGACTGCTATAACACCTGATGTTGCTTGAAACGGATTACCGACCACGCCATAATTAGGATTCGTTTTTTCTTGCCGTATAAATGATTGGTTCGCGCGAAACCGGCCTTTCCTCATCTAATCTTGGGAATTGAACCTTTTGCCGCCAGGACAAACCGATAAGGTTTCATTCGAATTTCAATTTCGTCCTTAATCTTCTGGTGCCACCGAATGGCTGCCTTCGCTGCCATGACTGCCTTGACTGGCTTGGTCTGCGTGTGTGATCGGCTCAAACAGACAGACGGAGCAGAATCTGCAATTTCAATGACACGGCAAAGAAGACTTTATGAGACTTTGACTTTATCTATCTGTCTGTCTATCTATGTTTACGAACTGTCAAAGTATTAAGGCGGCCTGTCATCCAGACAATTCTGTTTGCCGGTCGTCTTCTTTATTAGTTCCACATTGTCTCTTACTGGTTTCACTCGTCTTTATGTTTACTTATTTCAGCCTATCCATTATATCTATTTAGCTACACAGCTAGCTTCATATATGTTTTTCTGCATAACTCTTTTAATATACCTCAGCCCATCTCCATTTAGTCTCTTAATTAGTTCTATAATATCCTTCACACT
>VCCN01001611.1:2413849-2424590 GCA_006491835.1 Architeuthis dux
CTCTCTCTCTCTTTGTCAGGGTTCCCTTCATCCAACGTTCTTAGCACAATTCAATCCTCCGTTCATTTCATTTCCCTTCTTGTGTCTCACGTAAAACCAAAACAGAAAATCGATAAATTAATTTTCTGATACGTCATATATGTCAAGTGACCGTGCCTCGCTTCAAATTACGTAGATTGTATCCCAAAAGGAGTAATCCTTACGTCAAAGCGAAAGAAATAGGAAAAGAAAGAAAAAAAAAGAATGAATGAAGAAAGGAAAGAAAGAAGAAAGAAGGAATGGGGGAAAGAAGGAAAATAATAAGAAGGGAGAAAATGAAGGAAATAAAGAAGGAAAGCAAGAATGAAGGAAGGAAAGAAAAAAGAAAAAATGAAGGAAAGAAAAGAAAAAGAAGGGAAAAGAAATAGGGAAAGAAAGAAAGAAAGCAATGAAGGAAAGAAGAAAAACAATGAATGAAATAAGAAAGGAAAGAAGAAAGAAGGAATGCAGGAAGGAACGAAGGAACACAGGAAGGAAAAGAAGAAGGAAAAAAGAAAGAAAGAACGAATGAAGGAAGGAAAATAATAAGAAGGAAGAAATGAAGGAAAGAAAGAAGAGAAAAAAGGAAAGAAAGAAAGAAAAAAGAAAAAATGTAAGAAAGAAAATAAGAAGGAAAAAAGAAACGCGGAATGAAGGTAAGAAGAAAAGAAAAAAGAAAGAAGGGATGAATAGTGAAAGAAATCATGCATTTGAAAATAATTCGGTATAGTTTATTATTCGATAAAATTCACTTTCGTTCATTGCCTTTAAAAATAAAATGTCACATATTTCAAATATTAACATTCATTTTTTATTAAATGTAACGAATACCTAAACCTTTTTTCGTTCTTTCTTTTTTTGCTTTAATAAATTTGAAAGTGTTGGATTAAAACTGCTCTCTCAAGTGAAAAGAATGTTAATGACCCAAAAAGAAAACTGCAATTTTAATAACTGAGATATTTAAACAGCGTTGCAATAAGTTATTTCTTCTTTAATAGAATTCACATCTCACTGCCTTTGACAGCCACCAAGAGAAACACTTATTGTCGATTCTTATGAAGACGATGCATTCAAATTTTAATCTGATTTTATGCGCAGGTTTAAGTTCCTCATTTCAAGAGCACGATAGTTAAAGATATATACTTAGAAATGTTTTTTATATCGCTTTCTTCGAAATAATGACATTAACCACAAAGCCACCCTATCGAATACAAAGATATCCTCAACCTTATTGATTTTCGAACTACTTGACAATCCTCCATTTTGTTATATGGTGACCAGGATATCCACGATAATCCCAGATTATGAGCACATCGTAGAGTTTTATGGTTGGTTTTAGAATAAAGAATTTCAAGAAGGAAGTTTTATTTTTAAATCAGTTCTACAAAATCTTTTTTTAAATGTCTTTTAAGTACTTTTTAAAAAAGAAAATGAATGATTACAGACACAAATGTTAGCAAATATCTAAATTTCAAATGCAAGATCAGGAATTCGGGAAATGATTGAATGATGCGTAAATCTGCGAAATGGGTCCATAATAGGGTTTTATGTGTCCACGATTTTATGAATTTCTTGATAGTTTTTGGAACAGAGAGCGATTGTAAGCATTGTATTTCTTTTATAGTTTTCGCATTCACAAGATTCTACAACAAGACACTTTATATTTCTACTAAGCCTCGGGTGAATAAATTGAATCTGTAGTAGATCAAATAAATCATGTCAAACATTAATAAAGGCTTTGAACATTTCCATATGGATTTGAATGCTTTGAAAAAGAAAGACAGCGAAAGTTGTCATATGGTTTTAATTATTTTAACACAATGTCTCCGTATTTATCATAGCTATCCACATAATATAAAATGCAATGTGTATCCACATACATACATGCATACACACACACACGCACACACACACACACACACATGTGTGTGTGTGTGTGTATATAAGTATGTAAGACGTCTGAATAAGCACACAGATACTACAGTCTGGTCCTAGGAAGAGGGCCGGAGAGTGGCACGTTGATCCTATGCAAAGTGCACAGATACGCTGATCCTAGGCAGAAGTGACGATCCATGCGTAAATAATAGTCATTTTCATAAGCACATTACTAGGATTTATAATGTTTTGCTAATTTTGTTTTCATTATATTTTGTAAATTTCATACACATCTACTACTACTACTACTAATGCTCATGCAGATGGTGCTTTCCATATATAGTAGCAATGTGGACTTTCAAGATGCATTGGCCGGGGACAGGCGAGGCTCGGTTCCGGGTTTGGGCTGTCCGGTTATTTCTGATTGGTGTCGTAACTTGAAAATTCGCCATACCGGGTAGTTGGTTCAACGACGGCTAGTCGGCTGGTGTGTATTAGTGTCGTAACTTGAAAATTCGCCATACCGGGTAGTTGGGTCAAGGACGTCTAGTCGGCTGGTGTGTATTAGTGTCGTAACTTGAAAATTAGCCATGCCGGATAGTTGGTCCAACGACGGCTAGTCGGCTGGTGGGGATGCACATCTGGATATCTGAATTATTTCTTTTTAATTTTTCCAATGTTTCAATTCTATCTAAGGTGTATGGAAGTGACGTTTTCACTGTACATGTGTATGTATGTACATACGTGAAGGGATCGTTTGTTTGTGACATTCAAAGCCAAAACCGTTTCGATTCATTTTCTAGCGAATCTTACACACTGATTGATAGCACATTTTCTTTTTGATCTTCTCGATTCTTTCTTTTTTCATTTGTTGTGACTGCAAAATCTTTAAGTCGAGACTGAATATGGCTTTAGTTTGATAAAATATATGTTATACATCTTTTTATTATGCTGATGCATCAAGCATAATCACATGCAGCTTATGTGGCGTTCTTTAGCGTGTTGCTAATTAGAATATGTAATAACTGAAATGATCCTCTTCGTTGAGTTTCTGTCTTTTCATTGCTTGGCTTTGTGAACGAAGGCATCTGTTCAAGGTCGGTTGGTGGGGGTTTTGTCGTAACTTGAAAATTCGCCATGCCGGGTAGTTGTTTCAACGATAGCTAGTCGGCTGGTGGGGCTTGGTGTGGTAACGGTGTCATGACAAAGGCGTCCGCTGATATCTGATGGGGCCTATACGGGACAAGCAAGTTCTGGCAATGGGAGGTAACTCCAGTTTTGCGGCGCTGGTTTTTTCCCTCAGCTCTGTTTCCTCGGAACGGTAGGTCACCTGAAAGACTTTATATCGCCATTTCTCCCTGTTGGTAGTCCGTGCCATATGAGATTAGCCTTCTTGGCGATTCCTTGTATCGCTTACGCGGTGCCCCTTCGTTTCGAGGGTCAGTGGACAGTTCACCGAAAGCTATGGTCTTTGGTATACAATTGTTATACTGTCCTTTCACTGCTCGCTATATGATACTGAAGCAATATTTTCTCTCTGTTAACAGCGGTTCACTTAAGAATGCAAGTTAAATATGTTTCGAATGTCGAATTTAATTACATGTCTGTTTATATTTATCTCTTTGCTATAAGGTGAATATTGCGCTCATAGAGTTACAATCATAGCGCGAGGGAAATGTTGGTGTACTACATTTTAGGAGAGATTTCGTTCCCTTTAAGTCGAATCAATTGCATTTTAAATCTACATTATTTCTCTGTTACTCTGAAAGGATTGGTTCCAGATAAAAGTTCTGAAAGAATAGGGGATCTTTTTCGTCAGTCCCGACCATGTCACCTGTATGGCAACTTATGAGGCGTTCACTAGTTTAATAGTTTGATTTGATAGCGTTGCTCTACATTAATTGCTACAAGATAAATATATCAAACCGAGGGAATATTTACAGATCTTTTTTTCTCAAATTGTATTATTACAGTTCACCATATTCTGTTTGCTAAATAAATGTAAATAAATTAAAAAGTTAAGCCCCCAACACAAACTAACCTTTGCCATGGCTGACTGACTATCCTTAACTCCTAACCATAACGCAAACCCCTAGGTTATTATCTCGATAAGATAGAAACAGCAAAGTTGGGGAATTCAGTGAGGATCGAACTCACTAAAGCTTTCTAACTCCACTATGAATACCCATAGATGACAAAGGTTTTATATCAGTAAGAAATCTTATCATGAGAAATTGCCAATTATATATCAGGCATAACTTGATAAACATCTTTTCGTTTTTAAAAGCATTTATCATGACGTCCCATGAGACACTTTCCTTTAATCATAAAGATCAATCACCATCCCCAATGCAAAAACAAAAACAATTACTCGAATGTTTCCACACACTTCCTTTGAGGTTTGATTAAATATGTCTATTTTATTTGAAATATACACGTATATATAGGGACCTTTGTTCCTCTATTCCGATCCAAATGCGTACGTTTGGCTATGTTCGCTTCATTAATTACCTTTAAAAAAGGTTGTCCTTAATAGTTTAATTTGATAGCGTTGCGCTACATTAATTGCTACAAGATGGATATATCAAACTGAGGGAATATTTACAGATTTTTTTTCTCAAATTGAGTTCTGTAAATTAAAGAAAATAGAGTCAGATAACATGTGCGAATAGAAAGATATTCCCCAACGTCTCCAGCAAATACAAATAAAACATTGCAAAATATACTCGCTTGATTGTGATGAACAAATGAGGGATATAAATCGCATTCTCGGGCCTGAAGATTCGTGCAACCGAGTATTCTCACTTTTTCAAGGAAAGTTGGAGTTAGGAACACGTTGTCAGAATCTAGGCTTCACTATGGAACGTCTGGAAATATAAATAGATGAGCGAGAACTTGGTTGATGCTGTGGTCAATGCTTGATGACAAGAACATAGTCGACTTGGTCTTTCTAGTTGACTACACATTCTCGCACTAATCAGATATCAAAAGCAAAAGAGCCCCATATCTCTCTCTCTCTCTCTTTCTCTCTCTCTCTCTCTCTCCTCTTGGTCTTTGTAGTCTCTGCTCTAACTCTTTCTTTTGGACGTGTTTATATTGCCTCACTTGATCACAAGTTGTCATTCCTGTTCAATCTCTAGGTTTTCGGTTTGTGCTGGAAAGCCCATCTACAATGATGAGACGATGGCTCAGCACTAAAGGTACCATGTTTTAACCGCGTTACATATATTTCAAATGATATATCAGCAAACTGACAGACGCTTTTGATAAAGTTATATAAGAAAACAATCCCATTTCTTCAAGAACACAAATATGTGGAATGGCAGTTCTTATCAGGCTGACACTTATCACTAATAGTTAGGTCTTCTGGTTGGTTAAGGAATTTCGGATTTCTCGCCAGCGACATTGATCGGTGTTCAAGCCCAAGGAAAAGCCAAAGCATGCTGATTTTTCAATGCACAATCTTCATGTCCCCATTGCCGCCGCACCATAATTTGGCCTTTTACGATAATAAGGTAAGCTTGGAGATTCCGTATTGACTAAGGTTTATCTGTCACAAGGTTACATGTTAGAGGCACCTAGTGATGATCTACTTCACTACAGTAGTAATCGTCTGTAAAACTAGCTTGCTATCACATCATGGCGATACACCCTGATATTTATTAGGCTTAGCTTGGTATGACACAAGGTCGGATGGAGGAACACGAGGACAGGAAATGTTGTTATACCAAGTGTGCAAGTGAGAAGGGCTTGCTTGCCTAGAATATCCGTATTCGCAAGTTTAGGTATGCAGACAGGCCTTTCCCTCACAGATGATTGGGTAACACAATCTTCCCATTTCATCTCAATGCAAACTCTATTTAACCTTGGAACGCAATAACCTCATCTTAATAAATATCACGATCGATTAACGTTTCACGAAAAGGGATAACAATATTGGTCATCTACATATATAAAAGGCAATGTTTGTTTGTTTGTTTTGTTTTGTTTGACGGCACATCGACCCTTGGTGGGTCATTTAGTGCCGAATTCAGTAGGGGGGTGGATCCCAGGTCCCCGTGACTAGAGACTTGAGGGGAGAGAATTTATTTATTCGCCACCCCACGGAGGCAAATTTTGACATGAAGTCTTTTTAATGTGGGGTCTGTCTGCACGCGAACGTGCAGAGGAATGGAGATCCCATGTCCCCGTGACTAGAGGCATGAGGGGGGAGAATCCCAAATCCCTGTCACTGAGACAAATGCCACGAGAAACGGGATAAAGCGGAGGAGAAGGGGTGGAGATCCCAAAAGCTTCTCAGGACGAATCCTGAGCATGCTAATGGTGATAGCCTCCCGACCAGCTGGCCAAGATATCCTGAGCAACTTCTCCCAGAACGATACCCGAGCATGCCACAAGGACCCCCGAAGGGCCGTGGTTCTCTGAACTTCGAAGCCATGACGATTTCGAAGAACGGATACTACACTTTGATCTTAGCCAAAAGGCCACCAAAATGCAATGTGTATCCATATCTTGTGTGTGTGTGTGCGTCTCTGCGCGTACGCGCGTGTGTGTGTGTGTAAAACTGTTTGTGCATGAGTGTACTGATACTATACTCTTATCGTAGGTAGAAGTGCCTGTGGGTGAGAATTTGATCCTAGACAGAGCGCACATACACTACACTCTGATCATAGGCAGAGGGCCGGAGAACGATGATTTTATCATTGGCCGACCGTTCAGATACTCTGCTTATCGATGCGTAAAAAAAAACGTCATTTTTTACGGATGCTCTGTTAGTTATTAAAATGATGTGGAAAAAAAATATTTCCTTGTTAACCACATCAGTATGTGTTTGTTTTTTCTTAATTTCTTTATTAATAAAGTTCTATTGAAGGCTTAACTGGAATATAATTGTAAAATTAACATATTTTATTCAGCATAGAATTAATGATTTCGTAACATTCGAATAGTTAAAATAAAAGAATGGAAAAAACCGGTTTTTCTACAACAACCAAATAATTTCTGTGAGAATTTTGGCATTTCTCTCTCTGGAAAGCAATTAGCCATAATTGGTTCCAGAAGGAGAAAATTCACTTTAATTTTCAATTGCAAATTATGGCGGAATTCTAGAGCAGGAAGCTGAGTAATAATGAATATTAATGATGAACCGAACAAATTCTACACAACCTTGATAATTATACATATACAATAGCTATATTCTGTTAGAAACTCTTGACTTAAATCCTGGCCACTGAAAATCCCTTGATTCCTGATTGTCATACCGCCTGAATTCCATGACTTGAAAAAACAGATTTTAGGTTAAAGTTTGCAAAATTCGATGTTTAATCATTATTTACTGCCAGGAACTTGCTTGTTACTGCAGAAACATGACTTTATATGATCACCCGAGGACCCGTCAGCCACATACAAATACTGTAGCCACAAATACAACATAATCTGCATCAATGTGATATGCATGCTTTGCAAAGACACTTGTGCTTGAACAAAGACAGAAACTGTTTTGAGGCATACCACACCCCATTATAATAGCCTGTTTTGGCCCGCACAATAACATTTTAGAATCAACTCAGAGGTGTTATTTTTTTGTCAATATCAATTCTTTTGTATCTATTCATTATATTGAATGTTTTTCTTTAATTCTATGTTTTATTTAACATTCCACTAATTTTTATTTTATTTTATATTTTCCATTTTTGATCACCTTTTGGGCGAGGCACCATATATGATCACTTCATCAGAGGGGGTTTTGTCCCCATAAACAATTTCAGAAAACTTATTCAGAAAAATATCTTGTAATTAGGTCAAGTTTAACATACAAAAGGGTTGTTTTGATATCTAGAATATTTTTAAGGGTGCTCTATAAAGGGTCAAGCTAAGCGACGGAAAGATCGGGTTGTGGTAAAGTCAATGTAAAGCTTTAGAAAAAGCCGAGTCCTTGCTCGTCCATGTAGACTCTCATATGATGTAGTATACGTAAAAGATATTCATTGAAAAGAAAGCTTAGCTCAGTCTGACGCGAGGTCAAATGAGCGATTAGTGGTGATTAGATGCGCCAATCTTCTAGGTGGGAAGAACCTACTTCTTTTGAGAATCATGATTGGGAATAACGGGTTTGAACTGGAATCCGACGATGATCATTGGTGCTGGTGGGAATTACGCAATAGTTTCAGCCTCATTGCCGAGCCATACATAATATAGATATCTAATAGGCTTAGTGTTGCATTGCCATGCAGACATGCTCATGTGGTACGAGAATGAAAGAAGGAAGTCTCAATCCAGAAGAGAGAAGTCTGTTTGTTAAGCGTTATCATCTTCTCCTTTCTTAGTCATGGCCAATTGCCTATCGCAGCCCGCTGGGCCGACACGAGCCAACGATGCGTGTCTACGGACGACTTCTTCCAACTGCACTTGCTTCTCCCTTTAGCATCTCACTTCAACCCCATTTTATAGCTAATTGCTTCCGGTCTTCTTTCCTTATTTCCTTAGTTTCTATATTTCTTTTACTTCTGCCGCAGTTCCCAAATGCATTCACCCTTCCTTTCGTACCGAGAAATATTTGTAAGCTTGATAAATCTCCTATTGGCTATAATTCTTTTGATCTGTCGAAGACATAAAAATTGCTATCTTTCCTTGTTGGCCAAAGCGTAGACACTTAATCTTATCAATAATCTAGGTGTTTTAGGGTTCATCTTCCCCATTTGACCTGGGAACTTATCAACCATGGTTTCTCTTAGCGATCATATTAGATTTCTTCCCGTGGGAAAGTGTACATACATATATACTTGCACATATGTTTTTAATGTCTCTTTCACACATACATATATGCATATACATGCAAACACACAAACTGCTTCCAAACCCCCATAATCCGCGTGAGAGCATACACACACACACACATACACAATAACCAACATTCCCACACACATCAGCACAATAACATTCACACACCCACATGCTCGCAGAGACTAAGGTTTTGTTTGTTTTAATCCTGAACGGGACTTATGATTTTCATTTATTAAACGAAACGCAAACTTAATGAACGTATATCCCCGAAAGTCTCCGTACCAAATATATATAATATAATACCATTATTCCGGTGCATGGCTACTGGTGCAATCATTGATCAAACTCATTATTCTAGCGAATCGTCTACAATACAATCTTTTAAACAATGTCTTATCGCATTAATGTAGGATCTCAGAACTGGCTTTAGCAGCCCGTATCAGTGCGTGTGGGGGTGTGTGTGGGAGACAACATATTCCTGCAATTTACGAGTCTTGGAAGTCTGGTAGAATTCAAACATGTTTAGGACTAATATTAAACATATTTCATTAATTACCAGTTTCATCTAAATACTCATTTGATAACTCTTCTTTATCCACTAGTATTGAGGCATTTAAAACACGTCATCTTGATATTTACTACGTCTGACCTAAGGCCAAATCGGAGTGGGGACGCAGGGAAGGAAGATTATATTACAGCAATCTTTCAAGAGAGGAAGTCATACCTGCCTTGAAAATTAGCATTTGAAACACTGACTCGAACACTGATCACTGGTTCCCGTAGGAAGTCAGCCACTTAGCAAGCTAGAGGACATATTAGAAACCGTCAACCAAAACTGTCATCAAAACTGTCAATATAGGTTTTTAAGCTGGTCTGGCTGGCTATTGACCCCCCACCAAAGATGTTTTAATTGCTTTTCAATTTGAAATGTAAGTTTATGCTAAATTGTTCCCTTAGTTTGTGTCCAGCAGCATTTATGGTTTTGAAAGTTTTGATTTTTTTAGTGATCACTGCGCAACAAGAGGCGAGAGAAGTAAGTTATTCATTGATCAGCCTTTTTTCCCATTTTTTTTAATGGATCACCCCCAACACGACCAGCTGCCAAAAGACGTGACGGTTTCTATTGAGTGACTCACCAGACATGTACATTATCCTTTTTTCATATGTCACGTCACTTTTTCCTCGGCACGCCAGTTCCTTAATCTGTGAAGGGTTTTTTCTCACAGGAATCTAATTCAAATAGGTTTTAGTTCGGGTTCAATTTGCAATGTCAGTATATGCTAAATTGTTACCTTTGTGTCCAGTAGCATCCATACTTTTGTAAGTATGTTTGGACTTTTTTTAGTGATCACTGACCAACAAAAGGTGAGAGAAATAACTTATTCATTGATCACATTTTTTTCCAATGGTTTAATTGATCACCCCAACACGGCATGTTACCAAAAGTTTTTACTACCAAAAGTCATAGGCATGTACTAGACCTAGCTTAGTATGGCACAGGGTCACAAGTGTAGTGGAACCTAGTAATGGTTTGCTCAGATAGCTTACTAACCACTCTACTACAACAAGGCAACTAAATAGTCATTTACTAGGCTTAACTTAGTCAGACACAAGACCACAAATACTGTGCACCCAGAGAGGATTGAACTCACTACAAGAGTAATGGTCTGCATTATTAGTGTGCTAATGCTACGCCAAAGCGAGTCGCCTTTTCAATGAATGTATAAGTGATACTTGCGGATACTTACTGAGTACAGGATTTCCCTGTCGCACTGAAAAGGTTTGAATTCCAGTACCAAGGAGCTGTCCCCCTCCGCATTGCACTCATAGCGGTAGGATCAGGTCCATTGTCTGATGCCTGAAGCGTCCTAAAAAGAATGTGCCGATAGAACTGGACAATTTCTGGAACTACCTACACGTTCGCTCGGGGGTTCCCACTTTAAACTCGAGCATGTGTCAGATTCCGCCCACGCGCAGAGGCGAATAAACTATTTGCAGACACAAGACACTTATAAGCGTTATAAAACAGGTCTGCTCAGTCACTCAATAGAAACCGTCACGTGAC
>VCCN01001611.1:2468226-2481234 GCA_006491835.1 Architeuthis dux
TTATGTGTTCAAAAGGGAAGGGAAGCCTTTTTATCCTCCTTTAAGGGATTAAAAGTGAAGGGAGACTTTTTCAACCATTAAGGGGTCAGTAGTGTAGAAAAACGTTCCCTCCTTTAAGAGATAAAAAGTGATGGGATTCTTTTCCCCCTTCAAGGGGTGAAAAGTGAAAGGAATGTTTCCCCCCCATTAAATGGTCAATAGTGAAGGGAGATACCCCATTAAGGGGCCCAAAATGAAGGTAGACCTTTTACCTCGTTTAAGGGTCAAAAGTGATGGTAAACTTTTTTTTCACCTTCAATGAGTCAGAAATGAAGGGGAACAATTTTTTACAAGTCTGAATGCTTTTTTCTTACTCTCTAAATAGATTACCCGGCGTAGACTGGTACTTCAGCTAGTATATGTATATGTCGAAGGCGAAGAGAGAAATGTCTTCAGCCACCCAGGACTAAAAGTTGTGTCTACAAATAATCATGTCGCAAATATACTGTTCTCTCTTCATTCATACAGCCATCATGTTCTTCACAAAGATGGCGTCTTTGTGTCAGAACGAGGCCATGAAATTCGATATTACTCGTCATTACTTCTTCTATAATTCACTTTACTGTTAATTTTCCAATTTACTGACTGTTGTTTTGGATTCAGGTGAACTAAACGAACCCTGGAACAAGGACACATTTATAGAATTCAAAATGAGAATAGAACTGAGTCGAATTGGCTTCAAGATGAATATTTCTTTTAATATTATGACAACAATTCCTTTGGTTCAGTTTCAGATATCGACCTTTGATGATGTTATTGACCAACTACAATATTTGCAAAACTGATATAAGTTGTTAGATATCCTATAATTTAAATGACAACTCCTTGTTTATCTTTCCTTTTAAAAGTTACATTAATTTGTTGTAATCGGTAAATAATGATAAATAATCCAAGCAAAATAGATATGCTTGAGCAGAAAACAACGGAGAGAAATCAGTAATACATTAACTAGTTTTAACCACTTGAACGAGATGAATCTTTGAGAACGTTGATAATAACATAAAAAAACATGTATTTCCAGGCCTGTACAAAATTAGAAATCTAACTATATAAATACCATTGTCACTTCTTTGTGTAGACATCTGTTTGTCTTTGACGCTATTCCAAACCGATGTATACAATTGAGAAACTCTACCGCGCCCGCAATTCGATTGTCAGACGTAGATCTTAGTAGACTGATGACATACACATGAGATTACAGCGACGGGTCAAACAAGTCAGGAGCTTGGCTCCTCAGCCCGTCGGGCTGAGGGAGGAGAAAAAGGAAGTCATCTGATTTGAATTGCTACAATCACTGTCCGTCCTTCAGTACAGAAACTCGTTAGAATCTTTAACAGAAAAATAGAATTCAATACCCCTGGTGGCCCGCGAACCGGCCTGGCATCGAAGCTATCAACGGGGGGAAAACAAACCCATATTTTCAATTGAAAATAATGAATTTTGTCGTCTTTCTATCAAACCGCGTGGGAGAGTATTTTCTCCGGTATGGACAAAATGTATATATTTCCCTCCACAGAATGTTCAGCCCCGTAAATGTGCAGCCCCGGAACGAGACGTCTCACATCGGCGAGAAGAAATACAACCGGCATTATTCTACAAAAGTAGCGAATGTCGTTAGACAGACGGCCTAATTTTAAAAAACGAAAATTGAAAATATGTCACCGGAAATCGTAGAAAGCTTTGCAAGCAAATTATGGATGGATTGAAAAAGCATACAGTGGGTTACAATTACAAAATATTTATTAATTTGATATTTAATTTAATTAATTGAATATTCAATATGTATTACCATATTTACTTGAGACCTCGAATATAATGCGACCGCCACATTCTGTACCTAAAAATCAGTAATATATTTTCTTTTTTTTTAATAACACATTAAACACAACAGTAACAAAACTAAAACACAAACACAAAGAATGACATGGTTCCTGCTTTTGCTCAGTAACTTTTGGTTTGAATTTACCTAAAGATCCAGATGCTTTATAATTGTTTTGGTTTGTTACCATAATACTGCAAACATGTTAGCCGTCATGTTGACGAGTTCTATACTAGTATTAATATCTTTCAGTCATGCTAACATTTCACTTGTTGATTTATGATAAAATGTCAACATTAGGAGGAAGTTACAAGGCGGCAATGTGGTCACAGTGCAGACGATACCATTATTCTGATGAAAGAAAAAAAGGCTCATTGATTTTACTCTCATAGAAATTTCAAAAATCTTTTCATTCGTCTCCTTTCCTTTTTCCAAATTGATTTGCTGACATCTTTTTAAAGAAATTGTATGTTTTTATTAATATCTTCAACTGTGTTTATGCTTTACATTCATATTTTTTAATTTGATTTAATCTTTTTTCATCTTTTTAAACTATCTTTCATCTTTCCAATATCCGACATCTCGTCTACTTGTTTCTTGTTCTCTTCTTTCATTTTCTTTGATGTAGGAAACTGTTTTAAAAGATTATACATCAGATGTGTATTTTTATTTTAAATTTCCTTCATTTAATCCAACAATGTATCCTGTTATGAGTTCGCTTGCTGCCAGAGGTATTTGTGCATTACACACCAGTGATACTGGTGGGGGTTCGAATCCAAGTAATAGGTATGAACACAATGAAAAAATATTTTCAGCGTGAAATCGACACTTGAGAAATTTTAAAATCTGACAAAAGTCAGCATATTATTCGATTTTGGTAAAATTTAGGATACTTATTTAATAAAGGACGATTTTATTTTTAAAGAATGTTCCATTACAAATTTCGGAGGAGAATACTTTTTTTCATGATTCCTACCCCACCTTTTATTAATTTGATGATTTATTCTATTCATATATTCATGTTTTCATTTTTAAACATTTTAGATAAATCCCTGGAGATATTAATTATGTTTACCTTTTTTAGAAAAATATTCCGGAACTGCTTACTTTGGGATTTAAAAAAGCAGGGAAATTAAGCAAAATATTTTTTATTTTTTTATTCGATTAATTATAGTTTAGGCTTTTGATCTGGAAAAAAGATTTTTTCACTCAATATTTTGTAAAAGATCTTTCATCATTTTTATCGATTAATCCGATATTTTTTTAAACATATATTTTTGTATTCTTTCTATCGTGTTTGACTGAAATTTATAAAAAATATTATTAAAAGGATGAATAATTAAATATAGCGAAATGAGCAAAAAATATTTATCGGGTGTATTTTTCATATATTTTTTTGTTTTTTATTTATGTAATTGACCACTATTTCAAATTTTGGGAGCTACAGACGACAACGCCCATTTCTTTTTTTTTGCGCAGCGCAGCTGTGGTGCATTTTAACCTTGTTCCTTTTTCCCATCAAGATATATTTTGTGTACAGCATTCTGGATTCTGTCCCCCATTTCTACCATTTTTAAAATCAGGTGTCGATTTTACGCTGAAAATGTCTGTTCATTTTATTCATACCTACGAAGTGATAACCAACATTTCGAATGCTGATTTTCAAAGAAAACCAGGCTTTCTCTCCACCTAGAGTATTACTATCTTTTCTCTCTGTAAACATGTGTGAGAATAAGGCAAGCTGAGTAAATATCTATAAAAAATCCTGTTTTTTTTTATTCACGCAACTTTTTGGAATCTGTCATTTTAACACTTCTGGTCTTCCTTCATCCAGTCTCGGATTTAGTGTTTTGGGCTAAGTTCCAAGTGTGCCATCTAATATGGGAACGACCCTCACCTTCATGTTCCATAGTTTTTTTCTTTTCTTTTCACTTTTCTGGCGATGACCTGGTATTTTGCTAATTTTGCTAATTTATTCGCTTTCTTTCGTTTTCACCCAGTGGTCTGCTGAAACAGCAGCCACGTCTATGACATATATTGACAGCTTCTCTTTTCCTGGGTTACGATTAACAGATCCGGTCTTTCGCTTGGATGGGTTGGTCGGCCTGTATCTCAAAGTCACAGAATATCTTATTCTTTTTTTATTTTCTGGGACAGCCTTTAATTTGGGTTCATACCATTTTTGTATTACTAGTATTCTCTTCGTAGAGACCTCGGACGGTCTTTTTAAATTACCATCGTCTTCTTGCTTTACATCTCCCTTTTCTGGCCTCATCATCATAATTATTATCATTATCATTATTGTTATTGTTATGATTATGATTATTATTACTGTTGTTATTATTATTATTATTATTGTTATCATTATGATTATTATCATTATTGTTGTTATTGCTGTTGTTATTTCCATTATTATTAATTCGAACATTTTCATTTGGTGTCTGGTGGTTATCGATGGAGATCGAGTAACAGCAAGTCTCCTAAAATCTCTAGCACCTTTCTCAGTATCCCAGCAGACCCTAAAAACTCCATGGTCTGGATGGTCTCAACCGTCCCTTCAACTGCCTATTCATCATATCTACATTCTATTATTGTTATTCATTTATTCATCCATTTATCTATCTATTTATTGCATGAGTCCAAGCGCGCTAACTCTTATGATTCTGGACTCTGTACTATTATTATTCTGTGCACATTGACTTTGCACACTACTTATAACTGGAAGCTTTCACGAGGGGTTATGTGACAGCAAGTCTCCTAAATTCCCCAGCACTCTTCTCAGTAGTGTCGCTGATGTTAATAATGCTGTCATATGGATGGTTTCGATTGCAAAGCTTCCCCGGACTGTTTTAAGCGCTCCAGTTGTCGTCGTCGTCGTCGTTGTTGTTGTTGTTGTTGTTGTTATTGAGGAGGAGGAAGAGGAGGAGGGGGAGGAGGAGATTTCATATATGTAGAGATCAAATGGAGCAAGTATCCTCAATAATCCAGGACAGTCCCCATTATTCTAGCTGATTTCAGTATTGCTGTAGTCTAGTCGGTCTCGGTTCTTCCCCTGGTTTTCAGTTCCACCGAACCTTTTGCTAAGCTCTTCAGCACTGTCACCAGGGCACCAACTACTGTTGGTATTACTGTCACCCTTATGTTCCATAATAGTTTTCAGTTCTTTCGCAAGGTAAGCTGTTCACTTTCTTTCAGCTTCACTCAGTGGTCTACCAGAACAGCGAAATCCACTATCCGATGTGTCCCTTTCTTCTTGTTTTGGCCTAGATTTGGTAATCCGTTTGAAACTCAAAGTCTTATGTTTCGTTCTCTGGGTCAGATTCTGGTCTGTGCATATACCATTAGTTCGTATTGTCAAAATGCAGTCGCTTGCAGGGTTTGCAGTGGATCACCCTTCTCACCCAGTCAAGCCTGTCCTTGACCCCTTTCTGGGCTAATTTACTGCATTCGCTTACAATGCGGTAGATTGCCTCATCTTTATCTCTGCATAATCTACATAATTATACCCAGTAAGTTGTTTTTTTCTAATAGCAGTAACTTGTAAAGTAGATCAAATGACAGAAACTCTCCACAATACTCCATTGTAAGTAGTAGTAGACGTAGTAGTATCCCCGTTTTCTTTTATCTGCATTCCGATATTTCATCTCCTTCTTCCTTTTTATTACCTATTGATCCACCAATCCTCACAATCTTTTTTTCATTTTTTTCCAATCGTTTAATCGAAATATTGTCATTTCCGGGTTACTTCTTGGGATTTTTCTCTTATTTATTTTGTCTTTTCTCCTCTCTTTTATCTTTATCATCATTTCTTTTTATTTTCCTTTTTCTCTCCCATCCGCTGTCTTTTATGATTTTCTTTATTAGGTTTGATTTTATTTTCGATTTTCTGTTCCCTTCTTTTTTTTAAAGCTGATATTCAGTCGGTGAAATATATTGAAAAGAAAAGTAATAATAAGAGGACAAATCCATCGCTCCTTAATTTACACAATTGCAGTAATCAATAACAGAGACGAGTAGCAAAACCCCATCTGTCATCGTCTCACTATCAACCACGACCCCATTAATAAACAGGGCTAATATGTATTCACAGTGTCATCTTTACTATCACCAGACTCGTCTCATATGATACCAAAGATTGGTGTCATATGATTAACCATTATAATTAACCAAACGTCCGTCCAAACCTCCGTCCGTCCGTCTGTCTGTAACAACCTACCGTGAAAACCACTGAACATAACCTCATAACATTTTCTGTGTGTACCTTTGTGACCTCGGGGAAGGTTTTTAGCAAGTTTTTGAAAATCACTCCTAAATATGTTTTTAGGGGGTACCCGTTTACAATGTAAATTCATACTAAAATGGACACATTTTTGTACTCGCTTTTCCATCTGAATGACCTTGGTGTTGATGAAAATAATCAGAGGAGACTTCGTATCAGTTATATGGGTAGAGGATGGGGACAGTAAGAGGGAGAATGACTGTTTATCGGAGAGTTCGTATTGTTCATAGAGTGGAAGAGAGAGTAAGAGGGAGAATGATTGTTTGTTTATCGGCTGATATGTCTGCTGATGAATTGAGTGGGGACTTCGTATCGTTCATAAAGAGGAGGGAGAGTAAGGAGGAGAATAACTGTTTTCTCGCTAACAGTGGATAAGTTGGTATCGTTCATAGAGAGGGGATCAGAGTAAAAGGAAGAATGGTTGTTTGTTTATTTTCTGTTAAGCGCTGTGTATGTACATTTAACAATGTTTCCGAAATCGTACAAAATACTCTAAAAGTCACAAATATCACTTTTTAAAAAACACATCCAATTAAACACTATCTGACTATTTTATTAATCGTTTCTTTTACAGCAATTGTATCTAGTTATCCGTTAGGGCGGGTGTTTAGTCTAGTAATGATAGATTCATAACTCTACTGATATCAACATTACTATTATTATGTGTGATCATTGAGTTTTCAACTAATCATTGTCTTTTAACCCTTTATTGGGCAAGTGACTATATATGATCTCCTGAGGACCCGTCAGCCATATGCAAATATTGTAGCCACAAAGACAACATAATCCGCACCAATGTGGTCTGAAAGCTTTGCAAAGTACACTGTGTTGAGGCATACCACACCCCATTAAATTAGCCTGTTTTTGGCCCGCACAATAAAATTCTAAAATCAACCCGGAAGTGTTACTTTTTGTCAATATCAATTGGTTTGTATCTATTCATTATATTGAATGTTATTCTTTAATTCTATGTTTTATTTAAATTTCTACTTTAATTTTTAATTTTTTTATATTTTCCATTTTTGATCAATTTTTGTTCACTTTTTAGGCGAGGCACCATATATGATCACTTCATCAGAGGGTGTTTTGCCCTCATAAACAAAGAAAATTCAGAAAACTTGCAACTGATACTTTTTTGTAATTAGGCCTAGTTTAACATACAGCAAGTTTGTTTTGATATCTAAAATATTCTTAGCAGTGACCTATAAAGGGTTAAGGATCGTTCCCGGTACTCCAACAGCGAATGGCACAACTCTAACCTTCATGTTCCATAATTCCTTCTGGCTAGGTCCAAATGCTTATCCAGCTTTTCACTTATGATTTTATTCTGTGGTCCGCTTGAACAAAATCCCCTATCATCATCAATCACCATCATCCTCACCATCATCAGCATTATCATCAATCCGTTTTCCTTTTTGTGAAATCCGATATAACATTTTCTCTTGTTCCTTACTTTTTCCTTGGTGTAGATCTATCGACCCTTCCGTGCATTGTCCTCCATTTTTTAATCAACCCTCTCAACATTTGACCTATTGCCATCGTTTTTATTACAACTAAAGGCATCAAAGTATTAAATCAACATCTCATTAGTATCACGGCGAACGTCATCCTCAATATCATTCCATCACTGTCAATAATCCTACCATCGACACCATAAATAGTGTATTGTATTCATCACTTGACCAGAGGAGATCGTTAGAGTGCAAGTAGACTTACATACTTGGCAATATCCATCTATTCTCCAGCTAAAAACATTATCATTTAAAAACTATTTATATAATGAACAGTGTGATTTTCTTGGTTCTCTGTCCATAACAATGGACTCTTCTATATAAAGGTAACAGTTTTTTTCTGATTATAATGTCTACCCACCATTTGAAACCGTAGACTCTTTCACTGGAACGAATTCAGATTTTCTTTTCTTAACCCATAAGAACCCACTGTGACATCGGTCTCACATACGATTTATTTGATCTGCACAGATATATATAATATTATATTTTATCCTTGATTTTAACTCATGAAATGTACTAGGGGATGTAACGTTCTGGTTGTGTTTAGTGCCTCTGTTCGCTTTGTTAGTCTTTCTATTCTAGCTGTGTGAGATTAGAATGCGTTTGATTCGTAACCGTGCTTAAGCATGTTAAGAAAGGAAGGCGGAACAAGATAACACGTGTGATAGGGTTGTTCGCCTGGTAAGAAGTGAGCTTTCCCCGTTCCCACTGCCGGTCCGCGTTTTCTGGGACCAGAAATAGAACGGGGGTTGCTGAGAGCTTGCTTCGGCATGTTTATTGATTTAACATATACATAAATTATATACATTACGGGTGACATCTACTGAACATCTTGGTGCAGTCACGATGACTTTGCCAACCCAGAATCCAACATAACGTTCCTTCAACTAGAAATGGGTCTGGGTTCTTATCGGTTAAAAAATCATCTCATAGAAATTCAAATATATCCGCGAATTATTTCACGAGAATCAACTAGTAATAGAATAACGCAGCAGGTAGTACATATTTCCCTGCTATTCGAAGGCAGAGCGTTTCTATATATAAAAAAAGACTTTCGTGAGCCATTACCATTAAGTTATATGAGAAAGGAGCTAGAGCAGAGATCATTTTTAGTTTTGCGATTTGAATTGTTGTCTTTAATCCGAATTTGGCCTCAGGTATTTCGTCTAATTTAGAAGAAGTGATTATGCTAGACTAAGGCTTTAATTCTTGCCGATTGGCAATATTTCGCAAAGAGGATTAAAGTAGAATATGGCTTCATTATAGTCGGTAATGCAAGAATAAAATGTTCTTAATAGAAATGAGCCAACCTTTTAACGTCAGTTTCATCATATCTGCCAAGACTATAAACAAGAGAACAAGAATTAATGTTACGATAAGAAGACGAAAAATACAACTGCTCTTAAAATTCATACACGCCAATTGGTTTTATATACTTGGCTTGAACTTTGACATTTCAGTTTTCGTTTTTCTTTTTGCAAAACGATTACAAATAGAGATTAATTCTGCTACAAACTGTGATTATACCTCATTCTAACCGTCAGCTTACAGGTACACCTTGATTAGTGCGGGTAATATGTTCTAAAATGTTCCATACTGTTCAAAACCACACTGTTCAAGGTCTTATTATAATTTAATGCGGTTATTTTTCCAGCGTATGTTTAGTTAGATAGATTTGTACACCACAAACTACGCACAAATCAAGACCACACTATTCAAGATAATCCTGTATTTTCAATTAGTATTTTCATTAGTATTTATAGGGTGTCACAAAAGTATCTCCCGATTTGTCCCCAAATTGTTGCCAGTTCTAAGGGAAGCAACTATTAAATTAGTATTGAATTACTATTAAAATCAGCTATTAAATAGTTGCTTCCCTTAGGTAGAACTGGCGTTAATTTTGGGACGAATTGGCAGTTACTTATGGGACACCCGATATTTTAAAACATAGCAAGACTATGTCCGTTTAGATTAAGAAACGTAGCTTACGATGGCTCGGTCATGATCTGAGGATGTCCATTGCAAGAATACTTAACGTTGCCTTAAGATGGACCCCAGTTCAATTGGGGGTGAAAGAGAGGCAGGCCAAAGACCATCTGACGGATGTCAGTGATGTCAGAACTGGAAGAGATGGGTTTGTCATCGGGCGAAGCACAAGCCAAAGTGGAAGACAGGGTTCAATGGCGTGGTATGATTGTCGGGACGAACGACGATTAAATCAATAATACATTTTAAAAACATTAAAAAAGTTTTGGTTTTTTTTCAATTTTAACTTGTTTAGTCTTCTAAGTCTTCTACCTATGTACAGTTGTACTATCCCTCTAACTGTGTGAAAAGAATACATTGTCCAAATTTAAAATTCAAAAAGAAATTACTGTCTGGCTGTCTTATATGAGAGACCATCATCATTTGTTTTCATTCTTGAAAACAGGTAATACATTTAAATTCTGATTAATACAAATTGTATATGAAGCAAATTGCTTTAACTTTGTGACAACTAACACTATAATCTAATGTATCAATTATAAATATGAAAATCTAAATGTTTTTAATAGACAGTCTGATTATACGTTTTATTAATCTGTATCAGTTATCAGACATTATTCATGCAAATGTATACATGTCATCCTTAATTGATGTCCTCTTAATAATAGGTATAGTTGCAGGAACAGCTAGATTTTAAGTATGACATGTTTTTTAACAGTGGGGGTGTTAACAAAAACATCGAAAAACCAGTCGTAGTATTTGTTGTTTTTGCTTTTGCAATGGTCAGAGATGCGTAGTTTCGTCTGTCCACAAGATATTTCCAAAAGTGTTTCAATGAAAATGTATGGAAGGGAAATGGGGTAAGGAAGAGGTGGTTAACATCTGGGGTGGATCCAGGAATATTTATTTTATTGAAAATCTCATAATAAAATGTTTGGCAAAAGCACATCATATGTAAAATACAAGTGATTCCATGTGAAAAAGAATCACGGATATACTTGAATATATCAGTCCATTGTTTCAAATAGTGAGTAGAGGGTATTATTATCAGCAAAATGATTACTTTTAAGTGAAGAGCCCATGGTAACAGAGAAACAGAGAACAAAATCACACTGTTCATCATATAAGTAGATTGTAATGAACTTGATTCGTAGATGAATTAGTCCCGGTTCCAGAGGTCAATGTGCAAAACCAGATTTCTGGTTTTCGAAGCAGACTAGCTCTACCCACTAGGAGGTTTGGCGTAACACAATCTCCGTTCCTCATTTGTGTCTTGTGTTATACTTTTCTAAGCTTAATACATATCGATAATAACGCGGATAATGGGCGTGTACCCTGGTGTGATGGTTAACAAGCTTCGAAGACCAATACGCTAGTGTAGAAAGTTCGATCCTCACCACTCTGGCAATGTGTTTAGTAAATAATACGGCCAAATCGCGTTGGATACACTGGTTCTCGTAAGATCACCTAAGTTAAACAACGTCGAGCCTGGTCATTACCCAGATGGGTGACCGTCTGGGAATACCAGATGCCGTATGCAGCAACAAGATTGTTCTGCGGCCGTCTCAGCCTATGCCACCGATTAACATAACCTTTTGCTTGGATATGACCGGACTGTGCACCCGGCTCTTTCTCCCGCACTCGCTGCTCTATGGAGGTCACATGGCAGTGTGCGCTGCTAGGAGCCGCCATACTCGTATCGAGTGGCAGCGATCATCATTATCAGTAAATATCAAGGGAGCCTCTTCCTGGAGAAGGATTAGCAAGCTAGTCTCGCAGATTATTGAGTAGTGGGTTTGATCCCACTGGGTGCCCAACATTGGTGGCCTTGTGCCAGACTAAGATAAGCTAAGTAATATCGATAACGTGGATGAGAGTGACATTAGTCACCAAGCAAACGGTACTACGAAACTTGGCAGTTGAGTGAGAAAGAATGAAAATGGTGATAAAATTCCTTTTTGTATTTTTTGTATCTTCGAGACACTTTTACGCACGATCGGGATTTCAGTCTTAAAAGTTTTTATTATTGACATGTATTCTTTTTCTTGAAGGATTCTTTTAGAAATAAAATATTTTTATTGTTTTTACCTTTTTCAACTTTCTGATTTTCGTTAATGTTATCTTCGATTCGGCATTCATTTTGTTGAAACCTTTTAAATCAATGAAGCTGGTTTCATTAGTTTCTTTCCCGTTTTACTAATTTTCTTTTCAATTTAGTTTTGTTTTATTAATTCATTTATATATTTGTTTCATTATTATTGTGAAAGATGCGACATTCCTCCAGATTTCACTCTTATGCTCTTCTGATTCGTTTGTGTTCCTTCATTTGCACGATGAGATGCTTCCATTTTCCGAAAGAATACACACTATTTAAATAATAAAAGAAACGGTGGAAATATTATATTGCGTCCAATGTACTTGTATTACGATGGGAGGCTGTCTGCTAAAGCCTGAAGTAGACAGCTACGGGGCTTGGATGTGTTTCAGTGAAGGGTCGTCCATTAAATACTCATGCGTCTTATAGGCCACTGCAGGGTCAAACCCCATTCGTACTTCTATTTCAACTGAAGATGATTACTGCAACCTTTGTATTTTATATATACTAAATGAACAAAATATTTTCTTTTTTAGTATAAATGTATATATGTATTAGAATGAATTAGGCCCTTCGTATTTGTTGCGTACATTTTTTCGTAGATATGAAAGACATATCAGTTTGGCTCAGTCGTTATTTCAAATCACGGTAGGGAGATCAGTTTTGTTTAACGTGAGGATTGTGGTTGTTACGGTAGAAAAACAAAGAAAAACAAAGCCAACTCGAGACTTGGACTGGAGTTTGACAAAAATAGCAATGAATCTCGCGAAATGAAATAAAGAATTATCGTCGTTCACTTCAAAGTCACATTCGGCGGCCTTCTAGCTCGATGTCAAGTCACTTCCTATTTATAGAATGTATATTATAATTGTTCGCTTATTCTTTTTTTTTTCTCATAAAGAACTGTAATTAGTATTTTATAAACCTGGATGTATCTCCCTTTGTAGCAAAATGAGCCCTATGGATAGATATAATAAGTTTAAATGAGTATATACAAGATTGTGCAGTGTATATAATATTGTGATTGTTAGGTCAGGAATTATGATAAGAGCTATATTGACAAATGGTAAACAAAGTGAATTGTTTTATTTGGCTGAAATTGAAAAGTAAGGAATGTTATTAAAATGGGATTTTGTTTTGTTAAAATAACAAACAAACACATTCAAAATGCTGACCTATTAATCATACAGTGGTGGCGTGGTAAGGCCGACCTTTTATTTCTATGCACGTAAATGACATTTTCTACACCCGAGTCAATTTTATCTATCTATCTATT
>VCCN01001611.1:2530258-2540362 GCA_006491835.1 Architeuthis dux
GTTAAGATAGTATAGCAATTCGCTCCAATGCCTGTAGTTGACAAAAAATAGGATTTCGATTGCTGATGTTTTTGGCAGGCAGACCCTTTCGAAAATTCAGCGCAACATAATATTTCCATACCTTTAGCAGCCAGTACACTCATCTATTTGTAAAATCTGGAATATATTCCTTGTGTAGATATATATTTAATTCCATTCTATAACTTTCAATGAATGTATGTTGTTAAATGTCTGCCTATCTATAATTATTTACTAAATGTATCATATTCTGACACAAGGCCACAGCCTTTGTGGTCGCCGGTAGGGATTGGACTCATTATACTAGCGAATGGTCTGAGTGAAGAGCTGGCTAACCACCACTCTACGATAGATGCCTGTTTGAAAATTGTTGATTCGTTAGACAAGCTTTCCAGACATCCTTCTACGGTTGGTGCATAATAGGTATTTACTCCAAGAGTTGTCTCATCCTTTTTGCTGCTTTTGTTGTTAATACGGAAGAATAGGTGTTAGTTTAAGTATACTTGTGTTTCGTGGTCAAATTCCACGACATTTTGAGTAGAACCTCGTATGTGTATGTATGGGCTTCAATGATGACAAAGATGATTACGTGTTTCCCATCAGCTCCATTTGACGGTGTTCCATCCCAGGTCAAAGCCAGAATGTTGAATGCTGTCTTTCAAGGCAAATAGACCGCGTCCCCTACTTAGAAATATAGTGGGATATAATCTTCTCTTCTCCAACTCGTCGTTATTTTGGACAAAGCTAAACTTAGTAACACGTTCCGTTGCACCACAGAACGATTGATCATTTAAGCCGGTCCATTCTATCGCCTTCTAGAAGGTATTTACTAAGTTTAGCGCAAGGCTAGAAGTGGAAGGCAGTAATGGTCTTGGGGTTAGCTAGCTAACCCCTTTTTCCTCGCTGAGGTGTCCCTGCATATCCTATGAGCTAATCGATCTTCCTACTTGTTTTGAAATTGGACATTACCAATATCTAAGGGTTAAATCTTTCCTATTTCTCTAGAGCCCTTTTCTTGAGAATCGATCAGTGCTCCATTAAAGACTGGAGCTCACATATCAGTTTGATGTTCGCTGTTTTAATGCTATCGATAAAAAAGAAAAAAGAATCTGATTTTAATTCCTGGTCGCTTTCACTTTGCAGACAGTTAGATAGATAAAATAGCTGCCTCTTTTCAAATGCATGAAAACATATATAATCGACCAAATGTTTCTGGTGACAGAGATTGTGATAATATATGTGTTGAACCTTTCATGAGTTGATTTATAGTTTGTGGAAAAGATATCAATGAGGCAAGTTTAGGAAATGGGGAAATAACATGATATCCAAACATACTGCGTGTGTGTATGTGACTACATGTGTGTATGTGTGTGTGTTCATTAGTGTCTGTGTGTACGTCTGTACATGTGTGGCTCCGTAACGTAAGTATGCGTGTGCGTCTCTGCAAGTGTGCATATGTATGTGTGCATGTATGTACGTGCGTAAGTGTTGCATTAAGTCAACTTAGCACAAGCCCACAGTTATGGAACGCCTAACGAATTACCAATTACGCTATCCATCTTCCTACTGCAAGCTTTCTCTTTATTTATATCTTTCTTTCCATCACCCACTCTTTCTCCCCCATCTCTCTCTCTCTCTCTCTCTCTCTCTCTCTCTCTCTCTCTCTCTCTGAATATATATATAATATATATATATGTGTATGTGTGTGTGTACATACATAGGAGATCGATCAATAAGTTAATTCTTATCTAAAATCGCTACATAATGGCTGACTATATGATATATGAACCGATTGGTTGTGCATTGACACACACACACACACACACACACACACACACACACTCTCTCTCTCTCTCTCATATATATATAGAGATATAGATAGATAGATAGATAGATAGATAGATAGATAGATAGATAGATAGATAGATAGATAGATAGATAGAGATTGTCACTATTATTCTACTCAGATTCAACATGTAATAAAGATATGATCACCGACAATTACTCAATTTACTATAAAGGCACAAGGGAAATAGGAATTATCAGATATGATTCGTCAATACGAAGATTTAATTAACCAACGTCAGATAGAATCGAAATTCAGTTCCAAGTGTGAACTGCATGTTCGTGCAAAGCAGGTTGTAGAGATTGTTTAGCTAAGGATGTTATCAAACATAGATGATTTCCAGTTACGATACGGAGGATCAATTTATAGCATGGGCATTCAAGCTTCAGTGGGGTTGGGGTGTAGAGAATACCAATTCAGAAAAGGACATATCCTTTTACCACTAGGGATTTCACCCAATATTCTCTGATAGTTACTGATGCACCCATCCGATCTTGAAAATGAAATCAAAAACATCAAATGGGACATTATCGGTATTATCGAAATGAGAAGACCCAGAAAAGAACTAATCTAACTAAAGAGCAAACATCTTCTTTACAGCTACGGAAAAGACAAAGGAAAACAACGTTGGCTTTCTTATTCATAAAGAACGATAATATTGTAGGATTCAAAGCTATCTCAAATCACGTAGCCATTGTCACCTTACAGCTCTCAAAGAGGTACAAACTAAACAGCAATCAAGTCTATGCTCCCACTTCACAGTCTACCAAGGAGGAAATAGACAAATTCTACGACGACTCCACACGCCAAGATACCAAAACATACTTTAACATCATTATGGGAGACATCAGCACTCAGGTAGAATATGGTAATGAAAGTTGCGTTAGTAAGATCGGATACAAAATACGGAACGAAAGAGGTGAAAACTCTGTTAACTTTGCAACAGCGAACGAGTTCAAAATCGTGAACACCTCCTTCAAGAAGAAACCTAATAGAAAATGGACTTGGAAGAGCCCCAATCATAAAACCAAGAACGAAATCGACTACATCCAAGCGGACAAGAGCGACACCGTCAAAGATATGCAGGTCTTAAATCAAGCCAATGCAGGAGGCGACCACAGAATGGTAAGATGTAAAATTCAAATTAACACCAAGAAAGAACTTAGGAAACTGTTCCGCACCAAACTGCAAGCACCTAGCGTACACAACGAGCTCACTTTTCCCTTCATGCTCGAACTGAAAAACAGATATGAACTTCTCATCGATCCAGAAGAGAACAGTAACGACTTCCCCATAAACAATCTCGACAACAAAACAACAATCTCTCTAACTGAACTTTCCAATATGAGCAAACAAACCATCGGTAAACTCTAAGAAGAAACCAAGAATCGCATGGAAAAACGCAGCAATCTCAAACCATCGACAAGAGAAAAGATAGAAGCAACCGAATTAACCAAAACCATCCAAATGAAACGAAGAGAAAATAAAAGAAGATACACAACGGCAGTCATCGAAAAGATTCTCGAAAAAAGGTTGAGGCTTCAAAACTATCAACAAAACGCTCGGTACAGGAGGAAGGAAAATGGAGACCTAAAAACGGATAGGGACCGAATTGTCGAACGTGACCAGGGATTCTACAAAATCCTATATTCCTCCAAACAAGCGACACAGAATAATGAACAAGATATACAAGTCACTAGTAACCAGTCCGAAGGCTTCCCAGAAAGTATTCCACGGGAGGTGAAGTAAGCCATCACACAATGACAAAAGGAAAGGCACCCAGACCAGATAATATCATCATCGACCTATTCAAAGAAGCTGGTAAATACATCTCTAAGAAACTAGCTCATCTATTCAACTCATGCCTCAAACAGAGTAAAGTCTCAGAAGATTGGAACATTGCAATCATAATACTGTTATATGAAAAGGGGAACCCATAAGATCTAAACAACTACATGCCAATAAGCCTACTCAACTGCATCTACAAACCTTTTATCAAAGTGATCACCAAGCGAATCACCAAAACGCTAAATGAAAACCAACCACGGGAACAGGATGGCTTTAGATGAATCTACTCGACCATTGACCATCTCCATTCGGTAAATCAACTAAAAGAGAAAGCAGCAGAATACAAAATGCTACTCACTGTAGCTTTTATTGACTTCAAGAGGGCCTTTCACCCAGTAGAAACCCCCCAAAGTCATTGATGCTATCACACAACAAGACGTAGACCCTGTTAACTACGGAAACTACACATGGCTAAAGTCAGATGGAGAGTTCAGTTGGTTCTTGTGGATTGTTGAAAAAGACAGACGCACGTGGGGTATATGTGGATGGTAGCAGAGCGTAGTTGAACAGAAAAATGACAGAAGTGGAAATGCCAGGGTTTATGCCGGAGAATTATGCGGCATGGCGCTAAAAGATGGGAGACGGCAGCATATATTGAAAAAAGAAAAATGACGCCCAATGAGTTAGAAAGGAAGGATGTCGAATATGAAGAAATTATCCACAGGTTGAAATGGGAGCAGTATACATGAGAAAGAGCTGACGCACCAAATACGAGATTGGGAAAGCAAATATTCTGAAATGTCTGAAGATTTAAAACTTCAAAACAAGAACTTGATCGGGAAGATAAAACAATTAACTGAACATTTGAATCGGCATACAGAAACGAAGAAGAAGGATGATAAGGAAATCGCTGATCAGAAAGATAGATGCTTGAAATTAGAAAAAGAACTTCGGAAAGAGAATTCTTCATTGAAAAACAAATACTCTGCCCTTAGTGAAGGCTTACGAGAAGGCTTACGAAAGCCATACAACAACGTCTGGAGTGGAAACAAAATACGGATATTTGGAGAATTGAAATATAACAATCAGCTAAAGCAGGACAATGCTTTTCTGAAAGGGAAGAAGGGACTGGAAGATATTGGGGATTAACGAGATTCAGTTTTGCAATGGATGGCAGAGATTTCAAAAGCAGGAAAAATCGCAACAAAAGACAATCTCTTTGAATGTGAATTTCAGATAAAGAAATGTTAAAGGAAGAATTAAAGGAAGCAAAAGAATTCAGAAGTTTGTCCAGAGATAAAGGTGGCGACAGGGGCAGCGCGGAAAATGGAGGAGTGTTGAACAGCAAGTGGAACCTAGTTCGGCGAAAATCAACAAAAATGGAAACAAAGAATATATGGTAAAGTTTCCTGGACACGGTGATTTCCGCAACTTGAAATGTTATTGCTACCGACATGTCAAATTTGGTCACGTGAATTTTGAATGCAAAAGTCGGGTAGTGAGGGGCCCCAGAAAACATTGGCCAAACAAGCCACTCAAATCGTTGTTACAGGTTACAGGTTACGTGTAGGTCATTTGGCTCGGGATTGCTAATCTAGACAGATCCGTTGCTACAATTGCAATGAAATTGGTTACATAGCACGTTACTGTTATGCTGCATTGAACCGTTGCTATATATGCAACCGGCTTGGTCATATTGCTCGTCACTGAAACAGGGAAAGGGAGAATAGAGCTTGTTACCACTGTGGAAGTCTTTGGCATATCTGGCGAAATTGCCCTTCCAGGAACAACAGGAGTTGGTACCAGAATGGGACACCCAGCCACATTACTAAGGCGAGTCGTGAATCGCGGGAAAGAACGGAAACGAGACGCCATGTTGTTAAATGACTGAATAAAAAGATCTACAGGAAGATATGGTGTTTATTTTTGAAGTCAGGATAAATGTTTCATTTCGGAACAACTGAATACCTTGAAGAGACGTATGAACTAACAGAAAGAAAATGTCGTTCGACTTGTGAACTAAAGAAAGAAAAAAGCTGTTGGACTTGCAAACGAACAGAAATAGAAAGGTTTTTGTAAACGGACAGCAAGAGAAAAGCTTTTTGCAAACAGAGAAAAACGGAAAAACTAGTCTTGCAGAGACAAAAACAGAAAAACTAGAGAGCAAGAAAATCGGTCTTCACATGAACTTCAGTAAAACAAATGTCATATGCAACAAATATCTTGAGGACAAAGACACAACGATCAACATCGCAAACGCAGAGCTAAAGAAAGTGGAACACTACATCTACCCAGGACAACGAATATACATGAAATCCTCGGAAGAAGCTTTCGGTAGAGCAAGCTCAACCTTCAAAAACAGGAAAATGCCATTAGTCCTAAAAAGGTCTACAACTAATGTATCCTCCCGATAGTCACATATAGAGCCGAACCATGGAACCTAACCAAAAGATTCACCCTCAAACTGAGAACCATGGAACGTTCACAGGGGAGATTTATGCACAGCATCACATGGAGAGATCAGAAGACGGCACATTATATTAGAAAACAAACGGTAGTCAAAGCTATCATAAAAACCATTAAAAACCATGGGCCGGTTATGTTTCTAGAATGTCAGACAACCGCTGGACAACACGACTCACAACGTTGATCCCCAGTGATCATATGCGAAACTGTGGTCGGCAAACGGTCAGATGGCGTGACGAACTAGACAAGTTCAGAAAGTATTGGCTCCACGAAGCCCATGATAGGGAGGTCTGGCGAATGTTGGGGAAGGTCTATGTCCAACGACGGACGCTAAAAGGCTGATGATGGACAAAAACTGTACTCTTTACATGGAGGATTTAGTTCTATGCTATAGAGAAAAACAAATGACTGCATAATGGTAGGATCAAAAAGGTATTAAACGACTTTCGTGTTTTACTCGGTCTTCCAACATGAACCATACAGAAGATCTTTTGGTCATTCTGGGTCGTAAAATAAAGAGGATATTGAAAGAAAACCTTCTACAATTTAATATTTATTCACAATCTGCCAATCGAAGATATCACTTATGATCGAATCCGATGCATGGAAGAGCAAAATCGTTAAAATCTGCTAATGGCAAGCTGACAAGAAAAGAAGTGAATACATCGGACGCCTTTGACACTAGATGCCTACGTAAAATCTTATGCTTCAAATGGAACGACTATATGTCAAATGAAGAGGTCAGGGACAGATCACAACAGCTTCCCGTGTCAACCACCATTTGCGTCTCCGCTGGTTAGGACAGGTATTGGGCTGCCCACAACAAGACCTGCGAATCAAGCCATCAAATGGATGCCAACACGCCAGAGAAAAGAGAGCGTGGCCCAAGATGGAGACAAGGAGTGGAGAGGGGCGTCCGAGTGTTCAACAGAAGGTCGAACAACACTAGCAGACTGGCTGAGAAATGTACACGGTGGATCGCCCTGACTGTCTCATGTGTCGCGCGATGAAGGAGGGGCCTAGTCTGAGTCAGAATAGTTTAGGTCACTTAATAAACGTTC
Source organism: Architeuthis dux (assembly GCA_006491835.1). NCBI lineage: Eukaryota > Metazoa > Mollusca > Cephalopoda > Oegopsida > Architeuthidae > Architeuthis > Architeuthis dux. Next base: position 2,537,438 of record VCCN01001611.1, read on the forward strand.
AAGTTTTAAAATACATGTTTCTGTTTACTTTTGTAATATCTGTATGTGTGTGTGTGTGTGTGTGTGTGTGTGTGTGTGTGGTTGTATTTAATGTTTATCATCTCTGGTGTATCATTCTTATTAATCTAACACTGAGAGTATTTGTGTGCTTTTTTTCTTTCTTTGTTGAGTAAACACTCTTATATTCATTGGGATGAAAAGTTATCATTAGATCATTGCCATTCTTTCAATCATTTACAGAAGTTTAGAAATATCCCCCTTCTGCTTCCCAATGATCCCCACTCACACAGGATAACCAAGACAAAGCCAGGACTTGTCATAACGCAACGACACAACAACAAAAGGTAAAAAGCACGTAAAAAGCGACACAAATATATTTTCTTTTTCTCGTCCTTTTGTTTTTTCTTTGTAGTCTTTTCGCCCGGTTCACAAAGACGTTTTTCTTCTTAAGGTCTTTGCGATTGTCTTCATTTAAGACTTTGATTCGATTAACTTTGTTCTAAACAAATGAACACAGCAACGCAATTGCATTACACAAGCAAGACTTCACAGCTTTGTGTCTTGTTGCACAAGTGTTTTGCATATGGACGGGCAAATCTCAGAAACTTCAAGTTTTCTAAGAACGTAAACACGTTAATGTTTGATACCGAAATGATTTAGCTTTTTTTCAGAATCCGTCAACCCAAAACTATCAGCAAAACTGTCAGCATAGGTTACTTCGGTTGTTAAGTGATTCTGGCTGGCTGGCTATGTATTACGCGTGTAGGTCGCGCCAATGGAGCTAGAGGGCTGAAAATTCAAACATTACACCTTATGTCTAGAAAAATGTTTTCTTTGGAAATCCTCCGCCTAAATAGATTTTAAGTGGGGGTTCAATTTGTAATGTAAGTTTATGCTAAATTGATCCCTTAGTTTGTGTCCAGCAGCATTCACGCTTGTCTTTTGAAAATTCAAAGTTATTCAATGATCACTCCTTTTTCCATTTTTTAATTGATCACCCCCAACACGGCATGCTGCCAGAATACGGTTTCTATTGGCTGACTAACCAGACTTGTTCCTTTCCAATTCACATTAAAGGAGGAATTAAAAATATGTTTGATACTCTATAATGTGATAAATCTTCCACTTTCTTTCACTATTGAAATATTATTTATGATTCAATTAGTATTGTTAATATTAATAAGAGATCAAAATGTGTTCAAAATCAATCTCTTAAAATTCAAAATGTGTATGTGTGTGTGCGTGTTTGCGTGTATATGCATTTATGTGTATGTATGCGTGTGCGTGTGTATGTGCGTGCGTTCGTGTGTATGTATTTATGCATATATAAATATATGTGTCTTCGTATGTGTTTGTTTTGTGTGTATGTGTGTGCGTGTATATGTATGTGTAATGTATGTGTATATGTGTGTGAATGTAGATATATATATATATGTGTGTGTGTGTGGGTGTGTGTGTGTGTATGTGTGCGTGGATATATATTTGTGTACATGCATATCTTTGTTCTTTGTGTATGTGCATGTGTATCTATGTATATATCTATTTATGTGTGTTTTATTCTTTCATTGTTGCGTTATAGAAAAGCCTGGCTACGAATTGGTTTCTCAGATGTGGAAATCATGGGCAAAAACTTCGGATAATACTGGCTTTAAATCAAATCAGACTCGGTGTATATCTTGATTTACCGTAATCTTCCCTTAGGCTTTGATACTTTTTTCTTTTTTTTCTTTTTTAATGAACGCTTCAGGTATGAGTTGTTTTGGTTGTTTTGTTTTTTTGCCTTACATAGTTCTGCAATACTGAATCAAACCGTACTTTCCATTACTTCCATTCAATTCTGGTATTTTTTTAAACAGAAAATTGCATGTTTTGTTTTCATTCCTTATCTAACATGACATATCGAATCTGTTTTTGTTTTAATCTAGTCAGTTTGTTATTTACGTTAACATACTGAAACACCGGAGATCTTTTACAGTTTTATGTACTATTCTCCGATAAAACAAGAGTTTTTATTTTGCTTGTTCTTTGATTCTTTTTTTCAAATGCAATTATTATAGAACATTAAAAAGTAAAGAAGGTATCAAAAAGCATATTTACAAATCGAAGCACGGGCACATCTCACTTTTCAGACCTTTGACGATTGTCAAGACATAACTTTCTAGGCGAAAACACTTCTCATCCCAGTGATTCCGCTTTAACATCCACATTAATGATACGAAGCAGTGTTTTCCATCTGAACATTGCTTAAACCATCTCACTTTATCCAGGAGACAGCGAGACTCATCGGACCATCTGATATAAGGTCCAGTTCCGACGCTCACGTGCCCATTGGAGACGCTTCGGTGATGGACATTGGTTAGCACGGGTACTCTGACTGGCCGGCGGTTACGCATCCCTATACGTAACAAGACTCGATGAACTGTGTGTTGTGGAAGGTTCTTCACCTTGATTAAATCTACCTGCAATTTGTGCCACAGTAACCTTTCTGTTGGTTCGTACTTGGCAGGGAAGCCTCTGTTCACTTCTCGCATCGATCGATAAGTCTTAGCTGCCCAATGCCTTGTCGGTGGTTGGTGATTGTTCCTTCCCAAACCACTGCCGATATGTATTCACCACACATGTGATCGTGTGCCCCCCGCTCACACTAGTCGTGTTTTCTCGGAAATGTTCTGACTTAGTCTTCTGAACATAACAATTTTGCCTTTATCAAAGTCACTAAAATCGTTCTTCTTTCCCATAACTGCGGCATTCAACACATCTAAATGAAGTACTTGAGACCTGCTTGCCGGCTTATATACCTCTGACCAATACATGCACAGTTGTAACGAGACAGCAGCTTCTCGCCATATGTCACTGGTCACAATATACTTGTAAATGTTTGTGTGTGCGTATATTATAAATATATATGATACTTATATATATATA
>VCCN01001611.1:2555591-2570071 GCA_006491835.1 Architeuthis dux
CAGACTTTGGAATGAATTATCCTATGATATCCGGTACATATGTACATTAGCAAGCTTTAAATAAACAAAATAAAAACTTTCTTGTTTCGAGACTTTCATAATTATATGAACTCAGTAAATAAATACACTTCGTAACTGTAGCTCCAGCCCCGTGTTTTGTAAAATATTTTATTGACAAGTTTCACTTTCTTCTTACTCTTCTTTAATAGTCCTTATATTGATTGATTGCACATGTTTCAAGCACTTTTGTCCAGTGGGGACTTAAGTATTGAGATTCCCGAGAAAGGGCGCTTTCTATAAATGTATTTTTTTGTTATTATTATTATTATTACATTCAAAGAGTTTTCCGGGCTATTGAACCTATTTTCCGTTTACTTTGTTGTTCCCAACAACAAAATTAACCAGAAGAATATATTTAATTATCCGAAAAATAACCGGGCATGTTCAGGGGCGTAACTGGGGGAGGGGGTAAGAGTGGTTTTAAATCCCCCATCCTAATGGAGGTGGAGCCCCTAAAAGCTTTATGAATAGTAGATCACCTACTGCATTTCTACTAACATTTATGCAATAACAAATTTCACTAAAACTTGGAGTGGTCCCTTTAAGGGGACAAGCCACCCCGCCCGGGCTATCAAATCTCTAGCTACGTAACTGCTTTTGAAAAGACTGCCTACTCAACAATCTAATCGATACCAGTTGTTTCAAATGTTTGCCCACGAATCCCCAGTAATACCTTTGTGGAACCGCAGGGGTCCTCTGCCCCCATGTTGGGAACCACTGCACTAAATGTTCGAGAGGGGGACTTGGGGAGTCAAACCCAAATTTTCCAGCTACGCCCCAGGGCATGTTCCGTGACTGATATAGTTGCGTATTTCCAACCGTTACCAGTTGTCGGTTTTCGAACCAAGGTTAAAGTCAAGATTCCGAATGCTGATTTTCAAGGAGGACCTTTGAAAGAGTAGTGCAATAAAGTCTTTCTAACTTTATTCCTGCCTTTGATCTTTTGCCATACTCAGCTAAAAAAAGAATATAAAAGAAAACACAAAACCGTTTTTTAACCGCGATTGTTTCAATGCTTTAATTGTATTTGGCATTCTCCTCAAATTGCCGTTCCCAATCGGTTGGAACCTGAAGCTACGATTGGTCGGAAGTTTTGCCTTCATTCAAGATTGTTCTTTTCTTGTTTGAAGTCGGGCAACAGGCGAACATCGACAAAAAAGCTGACTAAAAGCCAAAAGATTAACAATGTGATGCATATATCAATGTAAAGATTTACATATACCGAGTGTCTCAAAGAAATGCACACACACACACACACACACACACATTTACAAAGAGTTAGACCCTTTGAAATATTTCCAGAAAAGGAACATATACAGTACCTATTATAAGTATTTGAACAGACAGCCATTTAAATTCTAATCGTTTGGTTTTGAGCGTTAATGACAGGAACATTACTCAAGAAGGACCTTTTTGCAATCAACGTAACAAAGCATGTATTTAGTCACGTTTTGTGGTTCTGAATGCTAAATCTCTTGTAAAAGAATTTATTTTTTTAAATTGAATTGTTAAATGAGGAAAAAAACAAGTTTTTTGTTTCTATCCTTCTAAAATCAGAATTTTTCAAGGAGATTAAAAAAGAGAACTCATATTGCTATATGGAAGAGTTGCCAAACTAGTAAGTTAATTTGTATCCCCCTGCTCAGAATCCATAATGGACCCTGCAATCTCAGGGATTGAAAATAGATTGTGTGCTTGTTCAAGTACTTATGGGCAATTCTTTTTTTATGTATAAATTATCCTTGATAAAAAGGTATTGCTCATGAATATTTAAACAAACACAAAATCTGTTTTCAATCCATTGATTGCAGGGGCCATTATGGATTATGTGCAGGGAATGGATACAAATTAACTTACTAGTTTGGTAACTCATCCATATAGCAATATGAGTTCACTTTTTTAATCTCCTTGAAAAATTCTGAACAAAATTTTAGAAGGATAGAAACAAAAACTTCATTTAAGAATTTAATTCTTTAAAACAAACATTTTCAAGTAATTTAGCATTTAGAGCCACAGAACATGACTAAATGCATCCCTTGTTATATTGATTGCGAAACAATGTTTTCTCTTGCGTAATGTTCCTGTATATATACGTTTCTTTTCTGAAAGGAGTACTGACTTACCCTCCCCCAAATTCCAAGGGGCTTAACTCTTTGTAAAAAAGTGTGCATTTCTTTGAGACACCCTTATTACACTTTATTAGTCGAGTCTGGTGAAAGTTATGAAATGTCTATGCTGTTGACAAAACACCATCAGAAAGTTGCTATGATTAAAACATGGATACAATTACCTGACAATTGTAGTTTAGAGAGAATAATGATTAATAATAATTAATCACTATTCAATGTTAATCAAACACAAATGCAAATAAGGCGTGAATCTACATAATGAATTATTCTCCTTACTTCTTCTTAGTATTTTAGCTATTTAAAATACCTGCACTAATATATCCATAGTATGTGTGTGTAAACATACGACGAAAGCACATTACTATACACAATTAAACTATTGTAAACTAATTTCCTTTGCCACGGACGAGATAACTCGTCTTAGCAAGTCGTCTGCCCAGTGCCATGGACGAGATAACTTGTTTTATGATAGTGTGATATTCTGTTTTTGCTTACACACATTCATGTATGTAATACATTTAATATATATTCTGCTGTACATAAGATTGTCATCAATATTTTAACCAGAACAAAACTGGCACAGGAGTTACAACCTTAAAAATATATTTAGTAGCGAACAGGTTAATCCAAGTTTCCTGTTATTCATTGATCAATTTAAATCCCAATCAAATGTATTATTTGAAATACTTAACAGAAATATACCCAAATCGATATATAGAAAGACATATATCAATACTATGAGATTGTGGTTAATACTAAAATTGCGTGAATGTAGTAACTGATAGTAAATAAGATGATTGTGTGGTAGCAATGTTCTGAGGTAGGATAGTCCTATCTACCTTCAAAATCAGAAATCGTAATTCTAACTTGTACCAGGACTCGAACATCTACCAATTCGATCATACCTTTGGCACAAAGCAACTCATAGATAGATGTTTGCATCTAATCCAATTCCAATTGAAGCATACGAAATAAGTGAGCAACTTTTATTTAAAAACTCGATATACGGAGAGACACCAACATTTCCGGAATATTTCGATAGCACTGAAATAGTTTATTGAATTTACTGCCAGGTAGTGTATGCCTACAGCTTGATGAAAAGAAGAGATTGAACATATCCATTGATAGATTTGAATCTTCATTTTGACCTGGATTTGAAATAAGCACATTCTAAATGCCAAGCACAATCTAAATGCCAAATTGTTGATGTAGTCGTTACTTTTCTTGATTGACTTCAATCTTCTAGATTGGAATAATTTTCTCCTTTTTTACATCTCTGCTTCTTCATCCACACTTCTTGTTCTCCTTCACCTTCTCCTTCTTCTTCTTTACATCTCTGCTTCTCCATCCACACTCCTCCTCCTTCTTCTTTTTTGTTCTTGTTCTTGTTCTTGTTCTTGTTCTTCTTGTTCTCCTTCTTGTTCTTCTTTTTCACATCTCTGCCCTTCCATCCACACTTCTTATTGTTCTTGTTCTTGTTCTTCTTGTTGTTCTTCTTCTGTTTCTTTTTCTTCGTGTTCTTGTTTTTCTTCTTGTTCCTGTTCTCGTTCTTGTTCGTCTTCTTCTCCATCCACACTTCTTGTTATTGTTCTTGTTCTTCTTTTTCTTCTTCGTGTTCTTGTTTTTCTTCTTGTTCCTGTTCTTGTTCTTCTTCTTGTTCTTGTACTTCTTGTTCTTGTTCTTCTTCCTTTTCTTCTCCTTCTTCCTCTCCTTCTTTGGATCTCTGCTTCTTCATCCACATTCCTTCTTGTCCTTGTTCTTGTTCTTGTTCTTGTGCTTGTTCTTGTTCTTGTTCTTGTTCTTCTTCTTCTTCTTCTTCTTCTTCTTCTTCTTCTTCTTCTTTTTTCCCACGTTTCCTATTCACTACATAGTTCTTCCCCCCTTTCTCTCTATCCGATTTCGTCTTCATCGTCGCCTTTTCTTCTGTGCTCTTTGTCTTTCATTTGTTTCTCTCTCACATTGTATTACTACCTCCACTTCCGCCTCATTCTCCTTCTTCTTTTCCCCTCTATTTCTTTCTACTCATTCACCTCTCAATATACTATCCTTCATCTACCTTCTCCCTTCTCCTTTTCTTACTGTTTTCTTTCCTTTTTACCTCACTCTTTCTTTTCCTTCATTTCCTCTCTCTTTCTTTTCCTTCTTCTTTTCGTCTTCCATCCTTTTCTTCTCTCCACATATTCATCTCCCCCTTTTTTAATACATTTTGTTCTTCTTCTTTTGACATTTAACACCTGTTCGATGAATTGTGGCCCGCTATCTCGCCTGAATCGTTGTTTCTGCTTTCTCTCCCAAGGCGCATGCGTGACTCGTGATTTATTATGGCCGCCGATTGCACCACATATTTTTCACTCTTCAAAGCATTTTACGCTTAACAGCAGCAGGAGCAACCACAACAAACATACAAACAGATCTGTTTAGTCACTCAATAAAAACCGTCACGTGTCTTTTGGAAGCATGCCGTGTTGGCGGTAATCAATTAGATAAATTGGAAGAAGGGGTGATCAATTAATAAGTTACTTCTCTCGCCTGTTTCGCCTCAAAAAGTCTGAATTTTCAAAAGTCTGAATTTTCAAAAGTCTGAATTTTCAAAAGTCTGAATTTTCAAAAGTCTGAATTTTCAAAAGAATTTTCAAAAGAACAAACTAGTGATCAATTTAGCATAAACGTACATTGTAAATTGAACCCACTCTAAAAACCTATTTAGGAGGGGAATTTTCAAAAAACAAATAACCCGTTTTTTCTAGACATAATAAGGAGTAAATGTTTAAATTCTCAGCCCTCTAGCACCATTGGTGCGGCCTGTATGCGTGATACATATATATATGATCGCTACGTGTAAGGCCGCCCCTAGGAGTGCACACTGCCATGTGTCCTCCATCTTGAGAAAGTGACCGCGTGTAGAGTCCGGCCCTACCATGTCAAGATGTTCCGTTAATTGGCTAAGACGGCCGTAGAACAATCTTGTCGCTGCATACAGCACATGGTATTCCCATGCGGTCACCCATCTGGGTAATGACCAGGCTCGACGTTGCTTAAGCGATTTGGCCGTATACATACATAGCCAGCCAGGTTTCTTTAGATTCCAAGTTGGTCTGTCTATGTTGACAGTTTTGGTGACAATTCTGGTTGACGTTTTCTAATAATAAAAGGAACCAATTCCAGGACTAACGAGAAGAGGGAATTGATCCTTTGCCAAAGCAGGAAATTATTTTATGACACAAAATTTAAATAAACATTGATATAATGAAAAGAATTGAACGTGTGTTGAATCGAAGAGAATAAAATCTTGGATAATTATCAAGGGATCATTAAATGTCACAGTCATTTTATATCATCAATGTGTACGTTCAGGTGTGTGATTATACGTGTATGTTTGAGTCTATGTGCGAATATGTATGTTTTTGTTCCCATGTTGATTTAACCCTTTCAAGACTAACATATTAAGGTGTGTATATGTCTGAATTAAAATGCCTCGGTAGACATCTAAAAGACATATATATCCCATAGCTCATAGAAACACCGGGATATATATGTTCCAGGAGTCTCGAAGGCTTTCAAACGATTGTGTGTGTGTGTTTGTGTGTGTGTGTGTGTGTGTCTCATTGTATGTAAACGTGTGTATGTGTGTTGCTATGCGAATTATGCAAGAGTCAGCAGATTTGAAAATATGAAAACGAAACCTCAGTCCAGATTCTGACCTTTTTGCGGTGTTGCATATTTAGGCAGCCGAGGGCGGGGATCACATATTTGACCCCCACAGGTGTTGAAAGTTATAAACAGTATGTCGCCGAAACCCCGGAACTTCAAGGTGTCAATGGCCGGAAGACACACATGTGTTGAATGTTATAAACAGGATATCGACTGAACTTGCAGGGGTCGCTGGAAAATCAACGTGGGCATTCGAACCCGATAAAAACGACACAGAGGCCATCGGAAAAGCGGAGAGGCAGAGAGCAGCTGGGTCAGGAAGCACGAGGCCAGTTTCCCTGTTGGGAACAGTATGTCGGCTCTCATTATCTCTCTCCACACTCTTCATTCTCCGCCACGGCACAATGTATTTGGTGCAAATAAGAATATATCGTCATATTTTTAAAAACCTAGTTTCGAGTCTTTCTTTTTCTCCAAGTTTAGGGCTTTCCTCCAGCGGACCAAGATGGATATACAACAGCGGGTCATTATCCCCATTTCGAACTAATCTGTTAAAATAAGCAACGTATCCGCACATTTCCGTCTGTTAGAATTAACATTTTATGTTGAAATAGAAAAGAAGAAAGGTGAAAAGGTAAAATCAGGTGGAATTGAATTGACTTTCGAATGTCCGTGAGCGGAAGATTTAGTTAAGTGCCAGGGATAGTCGCCTCTGGCAGCTCCCATGAGTCTTTTTCGGATACTACTTCCACCCCTAGGTATACCGTTAGCAAAGCTACGGGTAATTCACTAGTATTCTGTGAGTGGAAAATTTGGTTAAGTGCCGGGAATGGTCGCGTCAGTCAAACTCCCATGAGATATTTCAGCCACTACAGTGCTTTAGATTTCCTCCCCTAGGTATACCGCTAGCAAAGCTAAGGGTGTTTTATTCTTGAAAACGCACACACGACAACTCAAATCAGAGAATTAGGGATCTAAATGGAACATGATCAAACCAGGTGGAAAATTCTAGGACCAAGACTTAGTGTTGTACAGGGTGTCCCTAAAGTCTGGACACATAGGCAAAATGCATATTTTCAATAAAAAGAAATTTGAACAACATTTTATTTAATTGAAATATTAATAAATAACATCTTCAATGTGTTTTCCACCATTTGTGATGCAAAGTTCAATGCGCTGAACCCGATGCATTAACTCCACATTTCCGTCAATTTGAGCACATTCATTTATGATGCGTTCCCTCGGGTGTCTGGTATCTTTAATTTTCATTGAGTACACCTTCTCCTTTAGCATAGCCCAGAAAAAGAAGTCGAGGAGACCATTCCACTTGACCACGTCTTCCAATCCAGTTAGTGATATTTCCTATGTGTCCAGACTTTAGGGACTCCCTGTATAATGGGATGGAAGTCTTGAACTTGGAGAGTCAGGAAAGGAAGACTCGAAACTTCTTTATAAAAACATGTGAACATATTTTTATTTCATAAGATACATTTTGTCGGCCGGAGAATGAAGAGTGGGAGAGAGGTAACGAGAGCCGACAGCATGTCCCCACCATCTTCTGCACTATTTACAACTTTCAGTTCAAACGTTTTTCAAATCAATGCGTGCGAATCAAAAGCTAGCATACATAATTGTAAACTACGGAAGCTTAAAAAGAGAAAAAGAAATTAAGTGGAATTTTCTCTTTCTCTCCGACTAGAAATTCAATTCGTGGTATTAGCTTGGGATAACATTTTTAATTTAAATGATCTTGAAGAATCACAACATTTCAACATTTCGTCCGAACGATCAGTCCCTTATGTATAGTTTTAGTTAGCTTCCAGATCAGTCAAATTGTCAGACTTTTACAGCTTTGCACGAAGACAACCTCTATTGCTGTCAAAAGTTTGAAATAAGAAAGAAATAGAATTTTTAAAAGCTTTTTTGTTAGTCCCTACCAGACCAAAATGTTAATAACCAGCGGGAATTGATATGTTAGGTTGGTAACTAAAATTACAAATTACAAAATAAACTTAACTCGGGGTAGGGGATTAGGGATAGGGTAAGGGCTTCTGTTTTCGTGGTTGAAACTAATCAAAAGGGCCTAAGATTTTGGTTCTTTGGGGCGAGAAAAAGAAAATGCAACTTGATTTTTAATTGTCTTCTTAGGCTTCCAAATTATCTTTGGTCGCGACGAACAATAAAGACCACAGAACACTGTTGGTTCATATGTTATTATATGATAAGATTATGATAAATAAACACTGCTTAAGTGACAGTCATCCATCTTTAACGTGACTATATATGATCACCAGCCACATGCAAATATTGTAGCCATAAAGACAACATAATCCGCACCAATGTGGTCTGCAAGCTTTCCAAAGTACACTTGTGCTTGAACAAAGACAGAAACTGTTTTGAGGCACACCACACCCCATTAAATTAGCCCACACAATAAGATTTTAAAATCAAACCGGAGGTGTTATTTTTTTTGTTAATATCATTTTTTCGACTCTATTTATTTTATTGAATGTTATTCTTTAATTCTATGTTTTATTTAACTTTCTACTTTAATTTGTAATTTCCATTTTGGTAACTTTTGGGGAGAGGCACCATATATGATCACTTCATCGGAGGGTTTTTTTAAATTAAAAAAATCAGAAAACTTGCAACTGAAAATATCTTGTAATTAGGTTTAGTTTAACATACAAAAAGGTTGTTTTGATATCTAAAATATTTTAGGGCTGCCCTATAAAGGGTTAACGACAACGATTCAAGGTAATTGTTATGCAAGAATTGCTTTCTTTTTAAAAAAAGATGTTATGCTTGAATGGCTTTCGGTGTATATTTGTTTTTGATGGCATGAACTATACTTTATAATTGAAAATAATGTTTTGATTTGTACTATAAAAAGATTAATGATAAAAAATGCCTGAAGCGCGCATTATATTCCAGAACGTACAATATTACAATATGTGATTCCATAATTTATTATTTTATAACGATGAGATTGGTTGGTAGAATAAATGGTCAGTTTTCTATCAATCTGTGAAAACAATACCCCTTTTTTTCTTCGTGAAAATCTTTTTTTTCGTTTATGGCACATCATAATTATGCAGTTTTGGACTTGGTTGGTAAAAGCCAATACAAAAAATAAACTTTCTTTGCTCAATCATTCATTTTTTTAATTATCGTTATTTTCATTTTCTTTTTTTTTTCATAACATTTTAGTCAATTCGTCCTACAATAGAGTGCATCTAGCAGTCGCAACACCGAATTAGATTTCAACTGAAGACGGTTGGAAAGGGACCAAACAATTGGGCAGAAAAAATAATGAAGACGAGGATCGTCCAAAGAAACCAATGAAAACTAAAAACACACAGTTAATTTCAAAGTTTAAAAAAGCAAAGTTGGTTCCCGATCCATGGATGCCCAATCATTGCTTGAAGCAAATGTGTTGCTTTTTTATGGGGTCGGGGTGCTAGATCGACGCCCAAGATGGACTACCTTACAGGGCTGAAGGGCTGAAACTGCCCTGCTATTTACCCATAGCTGGGGGAAGATTTGAATGCATGCCTTTCCCAAACGCATTAGTGCGAAGTGAATGCAAACTTCCCCAGACGGAGTTTGAACTCGGTTCGACAATTCCATTCTTAACTGTTAAGCTATCCGCAACACCCCTTTCACTGTTTAAGACAGAAAATAAGATTCGTTTTGTTCACGTTAAAAATCAAAAGTATTTTAACGTATTTTAAAAGTACTGTAAATGGCAAATACCTCAATATTTCACGCTTTGTATCCATTGGTTTGAGTTGATATTAGCTCTATGAATAAAATGTTCCTTGATAGATAAAGATTTTGGCACGGCAACAAAACAAATATTTGGACTTGAATCACTGAAAAGACTTTATCATAATGAAACGAACTGAATATCATCTCTCAGTGCTTATACATAGGAAGTCTCTTATTGTGATCACTTTGGGAGACGGTTTTTTAGATACCATTGAGTGAAATATGTATAGAGAAAGACGCTTATCGCCGTCACTTCAAATAAAGTGTTTGGAACCGACTGATTATGATAATAGCCGTTTAATAACATCATCTGTGATGGTAATAAGCGACCTCCCCTGTATATTCCTCAGAAGGCTAGTGACTCTTCGGTTCAGTTCCCAGAGTCAACCTTATAACACTTGTTATCACGGATTCATCTTGAACAAAAATTCTGTCCTCGGGGAAGAGTAACTAAAATCGACATGATTACATTCACTTTAGGATGCAGGGTGGCGGAACGGTTACCGGCACGGAAAACGGGAATAGCGAACTGAGTTCGAGTTTCGACCGAGGTTGTTAACTTCGCACTAATATTGGCTCTCAAACTAAGAACCATGCAACGTGCCCAAGAGAGGACCATGCTTACCATCACATGGAGGGATCACAAGACAGCACAGTATATTAGAGAAAAAATAGGAATCAGGGATATAATAGAATCCATTAGAAATCTCAAATGGCAATGGGCAGGCAATGTTGCAAGAATGTCAGACAACCGCTGGACATCACGACTCACAACGTGGATCCCCAGAGGGCATATGCGAAATTGTGGCTGGCAGAAAATAAGATGGCGTGACGATTTAGACAGGTTCAGAAGATATTTGAGCCACGACGCCCACCATCGAGAGGACTGATGGATCTTGGGGAAGGTCTATGTCCGCATAGCTCGAGTTTCGACCGGGTCTGCTTATGTTAACTTCGCACTAATGACCTTGGGAATGGCACGAATCCACTCCCAGCCCCAAGCTTTGAGTAAATAGCGAGGCAGTTGGAGAGCTCCAACTCTGTACAACGATCCTCCCACAGGTTGCTATGCAAATCTCGGAACGATGGTCAACCAAAAACAACAACATCGACTGAAGGAAAAAGTCGATGCTCAGCATAGTTACTTATCTATTTATATCCCATGGTTATCAGGTTTTAAAAGTGGGGTCTGCAGTTTTTCATAATAAAAATAAACTCAGCCGACGTCTTGAAGAAAGCCACAAATAAAATACAAATATGAAACAAAAAGGCAATACCCACTCCTCATAAATCTCAAGACACTAAACATTTACATTTCTAAGAATTGAGTTTCGGTAATAACAATCTCGCACTTTTCTGTAAGAAGATTCGATTCTTTTATTCCATTAACCTCAGTTCTCTTCTCCTTCTTCTTCGCCGGCTTCTTCACCTTCTTCTTCATCCTCTTCTTCAGAGCAACCAAATTCTCCGAAACCTTTTGTACGGCCTGTCATATTCTTATATCTAGAGGCTTGAAAGCAAAAAGCAGACCTCGTAGAAAGTATACTAGTTTGTAGGTAGGTTGGTGGATAAGTAAGGTAATAGACGAGTACAAGTGGCAGTCTGCCTATCTTTTGAGTGTTTTGTTCGGTATGATTGATTGTGTTGTGCGGTATTGTTTGTATTGTGGCTGGCGTGGCGGTATTACACGCTTCCAAATTGAAAAACGGCGCTCTCCCGTGTTTTATTGGAGAGATGGCATCGCCTTTCTCGACGAGAATCACGTTTCGTTGTTTTTTGCCTTCTTATGGATTTTGCAACAGAAAAAAGTCTTCAAGCCGTTTTCTCTCTAAACGGCCAATGTCGTTCCTGTTAATGGTTTTCAAGGAGGCGCTTTACTTTGTTCGTTCAACAGTATTTTCATGATTTTTTTTAACTACTCGTTTCTTTGTTTAGAAATTTACTGACGCCAGGTCTGTCTGCCATGAGAACCGCAAGGTGTTGTGAAGACGAAATGTAGCAATGGATACACCAAGCGTGTTCGTGATGTCGGTTAGATTCAGAGATTCTAAACCAGCTTTCTCTCGTTACTTGCGTTAATACCGGAATCCATGGCGTTCTTTTTGTTTTTGTTTTTGCAAACTCCAATACAAGTTTGGAGTTGACTTTGTTTTTCTACCTTATTAAGAACAAGAACAAGAACAAGAATAATCCACATCAAATTTAGAGGTGTAAACTTTACATTCCCCTGCCGCGATTTGTAATAACGACCAACGTCTCTTAGCTAAATTAACATGTCTTACATATCTACGAAAATCTATTTTAAAAATACACATGGGCTTATATCATTCAAATAATAAATACATTCCCCTACTGTGATTTGAAATCACGACTAAGTGATCGGTAGCCGGTTCTCTAACCGACTGAGCCAAACTGACAAGTCTAACATATCTAGGAAAAGTTATCTTACAGATACGCAAGGGATTTTTTCATTTTAATAAATAAATTCATTCTAATAAATAAATATTAAAGAATTTGAATAGAAAAGTTGCAGTAATCATCTATAGTCGGAATAGAAGTTGGAGTGGAGTTTGAACCTGCAGCACCCAGGCTTGTATCTTCAGTTCATGCTTTATTTGGGGAGTGTGGGTGGCCTTGCGGTTTATTCAAGGGTACGATTTGTGTCCAAGTTGGCTCAGCCCAACAAATATCGAGACGAACGGTGCAATATCCAGCATTTTAGACTTTGCAAATCAGTTGTTGTGAAATCATTTCTCACTGGTTGCTTTGTAAATATGCAACAAATATTCAACATATGTATGAAAACCAAGACGAAATAAAAACCAAATATGGCCATACATGTTGTAATGTTTATATACGTGTATGTTGTGTTAAATCAATAAACACGCCGAAGCAAGTTTCCAGCAGCTCCTATTCCGTTTCCGGTCCCAGAAAGCGCGGACCGGGAGTAGGAACGGCGAAAGCTCAGTACTACACAGGCAATAGCCTTGATCACCACGTGTCTTTCGTTCCATCTTCTTTTTTTAACACGCTTAAACACGGTTACGAATCAAACGCATTCTAATCTCACACAGCTACAACAGAAAGAACACCAAAGCGAACAAAGGCACTAAACACAACAAGAACGTTACACATGTGTACATTTATTTTTGATGGCATGAAATATACTTTATAATTTCAAATAATGTTTTGATTCGTAATATAAAAAGAAATAATGATGAAAAATGCCCAAGGCACGCATTATATTTGAAAACGTATAATATTATGACATGTGATCCCATATTTGACTATTTTATAATGATGAGATTGGTCGGTAGAATAAATGCTCAGTTTTTGTATCAATCTTTGAAAACTAAACCCCTTTATGACACAAGGCCACATACATGAGGCAACCAGTGAGATTGAACTCACTACTCAGCAGTAATGATCAGCTTAATATCCATTATACCACGACGAGACATCCAAGCTCAATATATCTAGTTAGAAAATAACTTCTTAGACAAATAAATTTATGATAACCACGATAATCCTGCGGTACTGTAAGTAATTTATGGACTAGTGCCAGACTAAGCAAAGCTTAGTAAATATGCGATAAGTATAAGTATATAAGCAGACTGTTGGGTACATTGATTGATGCTGAGTTGGTGAGGTTCGGTTTATTGTCAGATCGACTCAAAGGATCCAGTAACAGATTTAAAACTCTAGAAAAAAAAGATCAGAATGTCAAGATTTAATCGAAGTGTAAAATGCAAAGTAGCAACATGTCTGGTTTGTCACTCAATAGAAACCGTCATGTGACCAACGTCTTTTGGCAGCATGCCATGTTGAGGGTGGTCAAAATTGGAAAAACGGGTGATCAATGAATAAGTTAGTCTTCATGCCTTTTGTAGGAGTGGGATCATTAAAAAAGTCCGAATTTTAGAAATGAAAACAAGCGTGGACGCTGGCGAGAACAAACTAAGGGACCTCTTTAGCATAAATGTACATTGTAAATTGAACTCCCCACTAAAATCCTATGGGGTGGATTTTAAGAAAACTATAAAAAAAACGTTTTTAGACATAATAAGGAGTAGATGTTGAAATATTCAGTCCGGTAGCTCCATTGGTGCGACCTATTGACGCGATACATAGCCAGACAGCCAGACCAACATAAAAACTGAAGAAACCTATGTTAATGTTGACTATGTTGATGTTGGCAGTTTTGGTTTACGGTTTCTAATACAGAGAAAATCGATAAGTTTTCCATCGATTTTCCCTTGCTACATTTCTGCTCTTCACCATACGTCAGTATATAACCATACGTCAGTATACAATTTAAAAGACAGTTAAAACGCAAGACAAACACCGATAAACAACGATTAATCTAAAACGAATTTTTTTAATGAGTTTAGTATTATCGATCTGATGGCGATATTAACTCCATGTATGTATCGTTGAATCTACGTTTGTGGAAGCGCACCTGTATGCCAGTGTAATGCTATACATATACATATAAGTATATAGACTATCGCCCATAAATCAGTACATCCCTACCACTATTTTATAGGAATTTAATTTTCTTCTAAACCAAACATACCAGGATTTTATTATTTCTAGTGGAAAATTACACATTCAAAACGAATATTATCAGGTAGTATTTTTTACAAAACTCTACAGCATTGAAACTTTGTTGCCATAAATATGAATATGTTGCTGTCCAAAGATTAGTACAACACTACGAAAAGATATTTTCGGCAACAGAGTTTCAATACATATTTTCTGCATAAGAATATAGAGTATCGCCCATAAATAAGTACACCCCTATTATTATTTTATAGAGATTTTATGATCAGGTAGTATTTATGACCAAACTCTACAGCATTGAAACTT
>VCCN01001611.1:2649048-2664134 GCA_006491835.1 Architeuthis dux
TCCATGAAAACTATCAACAAAAACATAATTAGTAATAAGCATAAGCAAAATGTTACTACTTTATTTTGAATATTTTCATATTTTCACTGCAATCTATAATCTGAGAAAATGTAACAAAATTTCCAAAAGTTGAGTATTTTGTAATAATACTGATGATGTACTAAGCTGAAAAAAAGTATTTTGGAAATAATTATCCACGACCAACTCAAAGCAACTATCAGTTATTAATTCATTCACCTTTTTTTTCATTTCTTTTTCCTTTTTGCGTTCTTCAGCCATTTTCTCATGCAGTTTCAACTCTTCTTCTTTCGCCTTCTTTTCTGCTTGTTCTGTCTGCAATGGTGAAACAATACAATAAGGTTTTCTGATGCATTTATATTGACAGGGATCCTCCTATAATTAATTAATCACTGCTACCCACAACACAGGTTTAAATACTGTTGCTGGGTTTAGGTTATTCATGTGTTCTGACATTTATATATATCTATCTATGTATCTGGACTACACCCAGTCCTAACCATTCATGATAGAAACTTGAAATGTTGCACACACACACACACACTCCCCTCAATGAGTGGGGAAAATAGTTTTTGGAAAATTGATCCCTTATTTTGGGTCCAGCAACATTCTCACTTGCTTTTTTTGAAAATTTGGACTATTTAGTGATAAATGCCAACCACTACTGTTTAATTTACAAGGTAAAAAGAAGCATATATAGGTGGCAGTGATTCATAATTTCCCAAGGAATGCTAGTTTCATTTGGTGTCAATGATGTCTTCCATTCGGACAGAAAAAATATATGACATGCAAAATTGCTTGGTCATCCCTTATAATTTTGTAAATCACAAAATTAAACTGTTATTTTAAGTAAGTCAGTTTTAATTCCAACATTCAAGTTGCACATTTAAGACAATTAACCTAATAATATATACTGAATGATTTTTTGTACAAAATTAATTACTGTATATGCCAGACTATAAAACAAATAGTTTACAAGGGTATTTGGAGGACTAATGCTCACTGCAACTTATCCAAGCCCCACAACTGTCCATATTGAGCTTTGGTAGACGGCCACATTCGGTTCCACTGTATTTAGCATGTTAAGAAAAGAAGCTGAGAGACGAAACAGACACGTGCTGACAGGGCGATTTGCCTGACCACAGAGACCTTCCCAGCTCCCACTTCCCGTTTTTTGTGACCGGAAACAGGGCTTGTAAAACGGGGACTGTTGGGTAAATTGTCTGTGTGTTTATTCATTTTAAAATGTACATATAGAAGCATAGATACATACATACATATAAACATTACAGCATATACAGAAATGATTGCCATCTCTTAATCCACCGCAGCTAGCAGCACTCAAAAGTGTACATTCATCTTCTAAATTGTCAGTATTATGAGAAATAAAAGCATTCCTTTATCATTTAATGCAAGAACATTTAAAATGCAAAACAAGTTCCATTACTGTGACTATGTCGACTGAAATGGTAAAGCCAGAACAATGTTAAATAGCAGCAAAGAAATATTTAATGTACGATTTTTTAGTAAATCCAATATTTCTGAGATGTTATGAATATAAACTGTGCAAGTTGAACCCCATCAGGACATTATTGGCTGCTGGCAAACCAAAATGGAGGAAAACCAATGAAATCAAACCTGCAGTTAAAGCTGAAACTGAAAAACAAATAAAGACAGAAATGTGTAATAGCAAAACTGTATTTATTATTAGTAATATCTATCAAGACAAAATGTACATATTATCGGCTCCCAGTCACTTCACTGACGGATGTTTGGCCGAAGAATGTTCCATTGATGGACCTTTAGCTGACAGACATTTAGCCGAGTGGACAAATGGCCGAAAGAATAAATGACCAAATGGAGCAAATTTGCTTTTCAATTTTGATAGTTTTTATCGTTTATTTTATGAAGCAGCTCCATTGCACAGGGAATAAAAATATTAAAAAGGCTATATGTCTGTTCAGACAAATGTCTGTAGTGAAAGACACACTCAAAAGGGAAAACAGACAAAGGAAAAAGGCAAGAAGAGCATTGTTGTTCACAGCTCGTACGTGAAGATAATGACAAAGTTAATCTCCACAGATGAGCCTCCTTTATATCCGCTAGTGTGACACACGACCAGAACACACTTCCGTCAGGATATTAGATAGCGTCAAGGGAGATAATTCTAGATAGTTATCTCTCTTTATATCTATACAGTGTTTGGTATGATATAATAAGTCAAATGTCCATCAACCAAATGTCCATTGGTCATATTGTCTGAACACGATATTCTCAAGAAATAGGCATTGTTTTATCAACTTACTTTCCATTTCTGTAATTGGATAATCTTTTGCTGTCGTTCCTCTTCAAGTTTCTTTTGAATTTCTGTTTGCCTCACTTTTTCTTGCTCGTTCCATTCCTCTTCAGGTGAAAACAGCTTTTGTTTCTTCTCCTGCAGACAATAATTTCAGATCAAAGTTGAAACATAAATATTTTTCAATAGGCAGGATGTTGTTGATCAGAAAATAATTTAAAATTTCCTGAAAATTTAATTATTTACTGTATTTCATGGCATATAAGACCACCTTTATTTCAGCAGGAAATATTTAGAGAAAATGCATTCGACCAAAGAGAGTGGTTTAAGGGTGGCTATGATTTCAAATCGGCTGCAGTTAGCGTCTGACAGACAGCAGCAACGGGTCAACAATTTCGGAGCTTCCCTCTTCACCCGTTAAGGTTAAGGAAGGAGGGGAGGAGTAGGAAGAGGAAACAAGGCACCAATTATTATCACCCTATTTGGTCACCCTCGGTAAAGCAATTAGGAACAGAATTTAACAACTCATTAGAATTTCAACAGAGTTCAATACCATGATTGATCCGCAAACCGGCTCCGTATTGAAGTTATCAACAGAAATAAAAGGAACACACATTTTCCTTGAAATCAATGAATTGTGCGTCTTTCTCTCCAGCCACGTGGGAGAGCGCTTTTCTCCAGTATGGACAAAATGCTTTGTTTCCCTCCACTGATAACCCTGCAATGAGACATCTCATGTTGGCCGTACATGTAAAACCGGCATTGTACTACAGTGTGTCTTATATGCCATCAAATATAGTAGTTACATCTATAAATCAGTTATGAATAAATATGTTGTTAATATAAACATTGCTTAAGAGTGCACTGGTTAGGAATCATTACAATGGAAAGAACAGAGTGACAGAAAGGTAGAGTTAATTTACCTCCAGCTTGGATTTTCTCCACTGTTGTATGGCTTCCTTTTTGCTTTCATTCAGAGCCAAATAGCGTTCATACCATTCAATATGAGTGATTATATCATCTTTACATTTCCCAGGAAGTACAGGCTCTACATGGCTGAGAAAAACAGCCTTTTGCTGAAAGAGGATAAAATTAACACACATAAGGGTCATGAATTTATCAAAGTATTGAACTGAAGAGATTTTAGATGGCAAGTGAACATTTTGATTTTGATTTCTATGGTAAAAGACAGAAAATGTATGTGACTATACAACATAAGTCTTTCATTATGCAACATGTAAATATTGCATTTTGCTGTAACAGGAGAACAGGACCCCAACATTTTGGCCTATATAATCGTCTACTCGTCCAGAAAACCATGAATAAAAACAGAATTTCATCAAAAGACTCATTTAATATGAGTAAAATATTAAATTTCTTCAATTTGCAATTAAGAACATATATTTACATGGTGTTTTACACATAATTTCTTTAATTCTGTGATGAAAACAACAACTTTGTTCACTGTTGAACTTGTTTTGGCACTCGTAATTGACTTTTGATTATTCACGGTTGTCTTTCTTGGACCCCAACATCGGTATATTAAAGGGAGACTACTGTATTACACTGTGCTATCTTCACTGAGTGGTCCATTACTGTGGCCTTCTGCTAGACTGCACTGAGCTTAGTATTACATTGTGAGATAAGCAGTTCCCATAAAACAATTTACTATAATAAACTTTGAAATTAATACCCCTTACTAACACTAAAAAGAAATATACACTTACCTTGTATCTTACATAGAACTTGAGAAATGTTTCATGATCATACTCATCCCAGCCACCACGGAAACCACCGGTTTGCTGGACAAATTTCTGGAAAACAATGATCACATGATTATTTCTGAAAATCTATCAGATGCAGAATATAGAACATATATTTATATATTAGCACAATATAATATATTGCAATATATAGGTACAATATGGGATAATAATAACATGATAAAATAAAGGACAATTTATTGAAAAAATGTATTAGAATTTCTGCTCATTTGAATGATTAAAATTGAGAAATTCAAGATTAATAATAATTAGTAATACCATAAAATCATTTAAACTTGGGTTGATTTTTATATCACCAAATTTACAGAAAACGTACTAACATGCATCTTAGTTACAGAGTTATTTCCCTTGCATATAATTTCAAGTTTGAATTTTTAAAAGTTTAAACAGCAGTTGAAATTTTGGCCATATACACAAATTTTTGCCATTAAAAGCTATGAATAGCATTTGTCTTTTTTACTTCAATTTGAATGATTACATCAAAATAACTATAATTGAATTAGTATTAAATTCCGTATTGCTTCCCTTTCATTGGGTGAACTGTTTATTTTTCAAAAAATGGTATTTTGATAAGAGGTTCCCAGATGCTATTTATATCGATGCTGGGTCAGCGAATTGGTTCGACTGAAGGGTACACAGTTGAAACTTTGTGAACAAATGAACATATAGACAAATAAAATAGTCCGACCATATCATACACATATCTAACAAAATTTAGCAAAATTACTAGAAGATTGGCAATTATTAGAAGATTCAGATTTTATTCTCAATTTTTTAACACAGAATCATAGAAGTTTCTAGAAGAAGTAAAAAAAAACAAACAATATATTTACATCAAAGTTCGCCACTTCAGGCGGTAAATCCACTGCCACGTCTCTGGCTGAGGACAAAGGTTTCTTGGTGCCAGCAGTTGCGACTGGTTGTGTCCCTTGAACCTGCTGCTCTAATTTGGACCAGGATTCATATTTCTTTTCCAAAGCCTGAATCTCGAGAAAAGTTGATTTCTCCTCCTTTATGAGCACTTCATAACTGCAACAGAAACAGATTAATAATTAACCATAAAGTGATGTTGTGTTTTACAACATCACTTTATGGTTAATTATTAACAAAAGATATTTGTCAAACTTTGGAAGAGGTTACTGTCTTTTAGGAGAATACAAGCAGCTTGTCACAGGATTCCCTCCTCCCCCAAGTTTAATGTCTGGATTCAGGCTAAGCCCCCACCCGCTCTCAGGCCCCACTGTTGGATATTTGGGCAGCTGTGGACGGAGGTCACAGATTTGACTCCACAGATGTTGAAAGTTATAAACAGGATATCAACGAAAACCCCAAACAACAAGGTGTCAGGGACCGGAAGACACACAGTTATAAACAGGTTATCGACTGAACTTGCAGGTGGTGGCTGGAAAATCAGCATGGGCATTCAAACCCGATAAAAGCGACACAGAGGCCTTTGGACAGGCAGAGAGCAGTTGGGCTTGGGAGCACGGAGCCATTTTCCCTGTTGGCTCTCATCATCTCTCTCCCACTCTTCATTCTCCACCACAGCACAATGTATTTGATACAAATCAAAATATATCATCATATTTTTATAAACCAAATTTTGAGTCTTCCTTTTTCTCCAAGTTCAGGATTTTCCTCCCACAGACCACCTCCCCATTGCATTAAGAGGGGTAGGGTCAGGTTTAATCCCTGATGCCTGGGGCATGTCAAAAGTCAAGTGCTGAGTGAACCGGACAAGTTTTGTTTCTGCCCACATGTACGGATGAGGATCTCCACATTAAACTCGACCTTGTGTCACATCATGGGAAGGCAAATAAATCTCACTTGGTTTATTAGACAAGGCATCAGGATGTAATGTATTGCCATTTTCAGTTTTACACTCTATTATTATCATAAAAAGATCATAGGAGTAATAATCAATCACATCTTATGCCTAACCAAATGGATTTACAGTAAGTCAAAATCCTAATACATCAACTAACAGTATTAATAATGAAATTTCAAAGTAAAGAAATGTTCTTTAACAGGAAAAGTCCTAAATTTATGGTCACATAACTGAGTATGTTTTACAAAGCACAAACCAATAATCTCATCAATTGAAAACAATACACAATGGCAGAAAAAAATAGACATAACTTCATTTAGTTTTAATACTTTAATTGCAACTTTTAAAATTTTTATTTACTGTTCTGTGATGTCCTGCCAGGCTGCGCAAGGGAGCAAATACCAAGAGTCACCTCCCTTGCCGCAAACCCATAAAACGGAAGTGAGTCCCCCGGTCATGCGCCAGGCAAACAGGGGAAAATAAAGAAGATCACTCAAAGTGAGACGACGAACAGTCCTCTCCCTGACGGTGATCGATAAACATCACATTTGTCTTTGTCCTTTGTTCCTTTGCTTCATCTTTCCCTTTCATTGAGGTTCCCATGAGCTGGGAGACACTACATGTTGTATAGCCATAGGTCCGCGGGAGGAAAATCCTGGACTTGGAGAAAAAGCAAGACTGGAGACTTGTTTTATCTTTAGAAGTTAATAAAAATTGCAACGACATAGATAACACTAAATTATCTTCTTTGATAAAGTTTAAGACCAGCACTGATTGCTGGGAAGAGAACTCACCGTTTTCTCTGATTCTCTTTAAAATCATTGATTTCTGCTTCAGCCTCCTCCATGATTTCTTTTAATTGGATGACAACTGGAGAAAAACATTAGAAAAAAAACACCAACAAAATGTGGTGCATGTAATGTTTATATATATGTAATATAAATCAATAAGTAATGTATGTATATGTTAAATCAATAAACATGCCGAAGCAAGCTCCCAGTAGCCCCCATTTCATTTCCAGTCCCAGAATACGCGGACCGGAAGTGCGAACGGGGAGGGCTCAGTTCTTTACAGGTGAACAGCCCTGTCACACATGTTTTTTTGTTCCATCTTCTTTTCTAAACACAGTTACAAATCAAACGCATTCTAATCTCACACAGCTAGAACAGAGAGACTAACATAGCGAACAGAGGCACTAAAAACACAACAAGAAAGTTACAGTGCAGTCATAACATGTTTTTTGTAAACTCAGTAGCAAATATATTATATTTTATCGCAATATTCAAAAGTAACATCATGATCCACATTTTATATCATATAATTTAAATTGAGGAATAATTTTTACATAGACACATTATGCAAAGAAATTAATTTTAATTATAATAATTAAAGCATGTTCAACTTCAAAGATTTTTAAACATATAAATTAAGTATACATTGTGTGTTGGAAACTAAGTACTATTCATGGGCTGGAAGGCAAACCGATTCCTCCAAGTTAAATTTGTCAAACTGGCAAAATGAATAAAAAATAAATCTCACATTCAGGTGATGGTCGGACATTATTTAATTCTTTCCGAAATCGGGCAACCATGTCTTTGATTTTTGCCAGGTGTTGGTTTAGTCTCATCTCTGAGGAATAAAAAATAAGAAAAGGTACACTGGAATGAAGAAAGAAAATTAAAACAGCTCTCTGCTGTCCAAATATATACAGCTTCCTTTATCTCTCATCTGTCAGTTTTAACTCTTAAATTCATACAAAGTACATAAAATGTCAATTTCAAAGGAAATAACTTCTGATTGAAATTATCTCCCTTTCACCAGTTCCACTGGTGAAATTACAAACAGTTTCAAGTGGTATATGAATTTAAGAGTTAAATAAGTGCCCTGCTTTCCTGATGCCTTCTCGTCAGACATCACATAAAGACAGTTCCAATGCTTTATCTTGTAACAAATGTCATATTAGACAAGATCCAAAGGTATTTTCTATAGTTTTGAGAAGGGTCATTAATATTCAACTCGTTCTTCGGACGATTGAACTCCTTCTTGTTGTTTGTGTTGTAAACACAACGTTTCGGCCGATCCATTCTTCGGCCTTCTTCAGGTGTAAAATCTGAGTGTGATGGGTTAAATAGAAGTTATGTTTAAAGGGGGTAACCCTTATAGTGCAACGATATTGGAAGCAGAGAAAAATCAAAGAAGCAGCTCACATCAAAATGTTGACTAAAAGCCAGACATGTGCGGATTTCAACCCAATGTGGCTTCCACTTTTCAACAGACCTAAACCCGACAAGACAAAGACACAGAAACACCCAGGCTATAAGGGTTACCCCCTTTAAACATAACTTCTGTTTAACCCATCACAGATTTTACACCTGAAGAATGCCAAAGAATGGATCAGCTGGAATGTCATGTTTATAACACAAATAATAAGGTGTTCAATCGTCCGAAGAACCATTTGAAGATCCAAAGGGTAAAGAATTAGACCAAATCTAAGACACTGATAATGGTAATGGATGCTGTGAAAAAATAAAGACCAATAAATATGAGCCATCAGAACTGTATGCAGTACCATTTGTCTTTGAAATTGGATCAATTAGCAAAATGTATCAGATAAGGCATTCCAAGTATTAAGTAAGTCATTTAAGATCATTGTTTGGGTCGATTGTAATTGTCATGAAACAGTTACAAAAGAGATGAAGATTATAACTGAACTAACTTAGTAAACATAAAAAAATGACAGGATTATTTATGTATGGATCGGCACTTCTGCCTAGTGAAATATCTTTGTTAGATACTACTTAGTGAATAGGTAGGAAACCTAGGATCACAGTATCCGTGCACTCTGCTTAGGATCAAGGTGTCACTTCCTGGCTCTTCTGCCTAGGATCAGAGTGTAGTATCTGTGCACTCATTGAAAAGTGTTACACATTATATATATATATATATATTAGTAGTTGTATTATAACAAATCATATATAAGAAATCCGATATATGTGTTGAAAATATTTAATTAGAGTGCTCGACATATGAAAAAGTTAATTTTATAATTAACACTATCATTTGGAGCTAATATTCCATATTGAAACAAGGCCTTGTTAGAGCTGACTACGTATGTTTCCTGCTACGGCTACCATTACTGACCTGAAGAACTGCCGTAGCATGAAACGTACATAGTCAGCTCTAACAAGAACTTATTTCAATATGTTATATATATGGTTACACATTGCATTTTATATATGGAGAAGTTTATAAATACATGGAATATCAAAATGTAATATGAATTAAAATAATTTTAATCAGACGTAATTTTATGCAGGAAATTATTTTAACAACTCACTTTCTACTTTTAACTCTTCATTTATCTTTTGTTCTTCTTCTTCCAAAGGCAGGAATTCCTTTCGGAATGAACACTTCCGACTAAACAAAAGAGCATCTCGTTCTCTCTGAATGGCTTGATACCTGAAAATAATGCATCAAGTAAAAATAAAAAGTACATAAGTAAATTTAGATATTGCACAGTTAAATTTTACCAAAAAGGGTACTTTCGAATTTCGTGTGTTTGGACAATCGCAAAAAAGATCCTTTTGCAAAATATTATACAGCTGTTACCCAAATTCAATAGCTGAAGATAATTCCATCATGTTCATTAAATTCAACTTTTTACAAAACAAACAATAATTTACATAATAATAATATTTTGCAAGGGATTGTTTTTGTGATTGGGACAATTACGAAAAAAAATCCCTATTTTGGGGGGTACATTCTGATTTTGTGGGCTGGGACAGCCAACAAAATCAGAATGTACCCCCCAAAATAATAGATGTTATTTGTACTGCTTATTATTAGTATTAAAGACAGAATGTTCAATGTAAGGACTTTTTAAAGTAGTTGTAAGGTCATTAGTTCAAAGTGAACATAAATAGTCATAACTTGGTCCATCCATTCTGTTTTCCTTGCTGGTAACTGTTATGCCACTCCGCACCTCCAAAATGGACAATACAGCAGTGAAATAAATAATTTAGAAGATGCCCATATAAGCTAACTTTCTTTACTTTTATATACCGTATATCTTTTTAATATAAGTCGACCGTGAGTATAAGATAAGTTTGAAATTGAGCATAGCATTTCGGAAAATCAACTGACATGAATATAAGCTTAGTACATTATTTTGCCATAACGTCATCATGAGAGATATCCCCTTCTTATGAATACACCATTCATGGCATTTGTCACTGAAACATGATTTCTTTCATCTTCAACATAGCGATCATTGTTTTCAGATTGCAAAAGTGAAATCCTCATCAAGTGATGATGAATCCACCTGGGAAATGATTTTAAAAGGATATTACACAATACATACCTTTTACTACCTACATAGCATTTCATATAAAAACCATGGTAATAAATTGAGTTAAAACAACGGTTAGTATATGCATTGTTTCTATCAATACTGTATTCATATAGGCAAAAGTATTGGCCATTTTTGCCTGACTTGAGTAGAAGTTGAACTACTGATCTGGGGCCATTTTTTTAGTAAAAAACCTTGTCTAATACTCAAGAATATACAGTAATTCAGAAGAGGCCTGCACAAGCTGGCTTCCTTTACTTTTATATACAGTATTGCCCATAAATATGTACTCCCCTAATTTTCTTATACACCAAACATAGCAGGATTTTATTATTTCTAGTGGAACATTATACAATCAAAACAGGTATTAGCAGGTATTATTTATGACTAAACTCAAGTATTGAAACTCTGTCACCAAAAATACTTTTTTAGAGGGGTGTACTCATTTTTGAACTGTAACATATTCATATTGTTCTAATACTATAGTGTTTGGTCATAAATAATACCTGATAATATCTGTTTTGATGGTGTAATGTTCCACTATAAATAATAAAATCCTGCTATGTTTGGTTTAGAAGAAAATTAACTTTCTATTAAAAAGTGGTAGGGGTGTACTCTTTTATTGGTTTAGAAGAAAATTAAGTTTCTATTAAAAAAGTGGTAGGGGTGTACTCATTTATGAGTTTAGAATAACATTAAATTTCTATTAAAAAAGTGGTAGGGGTGTACTCATGAGTTTAGAAGAAAATTAAGTTTCTATTAAAAAGTGGTAGGGGTGTACTCATTTATGAGTTTAGAAGAAAATTAAATTCCTATTAAAATGTGGTAGGGGTGTACTCATTTATGAGTTTAGAATAACATTAAATTTCTATTAAAAAAGTGGTAGGGGTGTACTCATTTATGAGTTTAGAATAAAATTAAATTTCTATTAAAAAAGTGGTAGGGGTGTACTCATGAGTTTAGAAGAAAATTAAGTTTCTATTAAAAAGTGGTAGGGGTGTACTCATTTATGAGTTTAGAAGAAAATTAAGTTTCTATTTAAAAAGTGGTAGGGGTGTACTCATTTATGAGTTTAGAAGAAAATTAAGTTTCTATTAAAAAAGTGGTAGGGGTGTACTCATGAGTTTAGAATAAAATTAACTTTCTATTAAAAAGTAGTAGATGTGTACTTATTTATGGGTAATACTGTAATAGGAAATATTTAGTGAAATCATATATTACATAGCCCTTTCTTTACAGCACATTATTTAAGAAATGAGTGAGAGAAATAAAAGAAACCTTACTGATTGCAAAGTTTTCTGAATTCCTTCTTCAGTTCTGATTTTTTACTTTCTTCTACTTTCTCTCTCCATTGTTGGATGGCTTCCTGCGATTCACACTGGAAAATTAGAAAGAAAAACAAAACTTTAAATCAACCGATTGTTACATGAATTGAATCAGAGAAAGATCCTTCGACAAATTATTCAGACTAGTATCATCATTTTTGTTGTCTTTGTAAGGGGCGGATTCAGACCATCTTCACCGTCACCGGAAGTCAGTCAGAATTTTCCAAAAATTTTAATTTAAAGTTTCTTGCGCTCTTCAGAGTTTTCAATCTTTTACTGTTTACCTGTAATAAATGGTAGCCATTTAACCTACTTCTTTTGTCTGTTATCAATGATTTTATGGTTTTTTAAATAATATATTTACTTAACAAGTACTTAACAACAATATATACTTAACAATACTATTTTATCAATGAAATTAAGTAAAAAATATTTTTTCAGCAAATATTTAGTTTATTCGATTAATTACCATTCAGGTTTTTGATCTGTGAAAAAAAAACTATTATTTTTAAAAATGATTTTTCATAATTTTTATTGATTTATTCCGATATTTTTGAGATGTATATTTTTATTCTTTCTATGTCGTGGTTCGACTGAAACTTATATAAAAATATTATAACAAGGATGAATAATTAAATATTGTGAAATGATGAAAAAATATTTACCGCCTGTATTTTTAATATATTTTATTCTGTTCTTTTGTTTATGTAAATTGACTACTATTTCAAATTATGGGAGCTGCAGGTGATAACATGCCTTTTTTTGCATGGTGCAGCTGTCGTGTATTTTAATCTTGTTTATTTTTTCCACTCAAATATATGTGTACTACATTGTCTACCATATATTTTTAAATATCAGATGTCGCTTACATGCTTGAAATATCTTTTCATTTTTGTTTACTTTGTTCATACCTTATAGGGGGTACCACGGTCTTTTTGTCAACAAGCCGACATCTTCGTAAATAAACGCACAAAACCTTTAATATATAGATGTTATCGTAATAATATGTGTCATTAGAGAGAAAACAGAATGGCGAAAATAAATAAGACAAACATTATGTGAATAAATTGTATAGATCTTCTGGGGCATTACTTTGCTTGGTTATCCTCCTGATAACAAACCCACTTGATTTCAACTTCTTAGTATCAATCTTAAGATAAGTCCGGAAAACAACAAAGATGACATCAAAACAAAACAGGTAACAGAAATCAAACAACACCAAGAGAAATATCACATAGTAGTACTCAAATGAGGAATTCTTGTGGCGAAAAACAACCCATAAAATACTTAATATCAAGATGAAATAACAAGAAAAAGCGTTCAGTAAATAAAAACAAACGTGCTTACCGCCATGTTTGTCGCCATGACAAACCATAACAAACTTTACAAACAAAGGTGGTCGGCAAATGATTTCACTCTTCCACGTAAAGGTGGTCCGTCGTGTCTGCAACAGAATTCTGCCTTCGCCAATTTCAACTTTACATAAATATATATCGTTTTTTGTTTTGTTTACATTCTATAAACTGTGAAGATTTATATAGATTTAAGAACCAAGGTTATTTACTAACAATTCTTGAATATCGTGATTCTTTGAAATCTAATCGAATTTAAAAGAAAAGGGAGACAACTGGTCGAACTTAAAAGCAAGGGAAACAACTCGTCGTTATTATTTCCCTTGACTGCTAACCTCAACATCAATTTCAAATTGTGTGTACTTCGAAAAAAGAGAGGGAGAGAGAGAGAAAGTGAGTGCGAGAGAGATTGAGAGAGAGAGAGAGGTGGGGAGAGAGACGGGGTGGGGGAGAGAGAAATGAATGAAACATGAAACAAAGAATGTCAGAGATAACAATTAAAAGAGACTTTCTTATTTTAATTACGGGTCGGTGATATTAATATAACATTAAACTGACTTGGATCTTTGGAAAAAGCTGCAGCTTCAGGCAGGTGGCGTAGCTAGAGCTTCTGCCCCCCACCCCCTGCAATATTTAGTGCAATGCTTCCCAACCTGTGGGTACACAAAGGTATTACTGGGGTCCGTGATTTTGTTGAGTAGGCAGTCCTTTCAAAAGCAGTGACGTAACTAGAAAGGTGATGGCCCGGGCGGGTGGGGTCTTGGCTCCTTGAAGGCCCCCCACCTCGAAACATTTAGTTAGATTTGTTATTGTATAATGTTAGTAAACATTCAGTAAATAAACTACTATCCATAAAGCTTGGGGTGGGGGGTCCTTCATCCATTGGGAGCCCGGGAGCGATTAAAAAAAACCCTCCCTCAGCTAGGCCCTTGTATTCAGGCCTCCTAGATGATCATGCCTTTAACGTCCGTCTTTGTGTTTGTGCATTAATGGGGTGTTGCTGTTTAAGTTTGTATGACAACAACGCATCAAAGTTTGCAGTCGTACATATGCTTGTACGCGTTTGGTAAATGTTTGTTTGGCATTCGAAATAGAAAAGTTCATCAAGGAGCAAAAATGTTATAACAAAAAATGTTCTGTTGTGATAAAAGATGATGCATTGTTGTGAGTAGCATAGGGTCATGTTGTCGTTCAAATGCTGATGGATTAACAACATTCAGAATTCGTTATTTATAGCTTTTGAAAGGCTCCAGAAACAATTATTTTTGGAGTTTGGTTTTCTTATTTACATTTGTTGACAAATATTGCTTGGTTTGTGCTGATTGTTCGAGAGATTTTTATTATAGTCTTTAGTCTTAGTCCAGTCGTGAGACCTCGAGTAATCCTTGCTTCTCCTTCAAGAAAAAAACAGCTCATGGATCCAAGCTAATGTGTTTTCCACGGTAGACATTGAATGCTTAACAATGGCTGTAATCCAACACAGTTACATCCCTTGAATAATAATTTAATTTCTTTGTAATTAAACACAGTTTTCGTAGTTTTAATTAACTGCAGTTTCGTAGAAGAGAGAGATATCACAATTTTATTTTTATGGTTGGCATCCATTTTTTTACTGTTTTGATTCTACCTATTTTAGAAAAGTAATCTTTGCTTATTTGCGGTCTCGAAGTGATAGTGATAATTTTGGACGCTATAGTTGTTTGTTTCTAGAGATAATGAGAAAGGTCGCACTAGAAAAACCCAACGGAGCAAACAACACACTTTTGCTTCTTCTGTAAGTTTGTCGCTTTTCGTCTCACATTACTGGTTGCCTAAAACTCTCTCGATAAGTCTAGACTCTCGCGGCCAGTTGTTGGCATATAGAGCATGAACTGTTCCACCTGTGAGTTTCTAACTCACCCAGTCTGTTGTGTGTTATTTGCTGTCCATTAACTTATTAAAAAGGAGTGGGTCACAGTACTCCTCCGTTGAAAACTACTTCTGCGGCATTTCGTGTATGGATAACAGGACAAGATACCTAACACAGACGTATTTGGGCGATGTGGAATTGGAGGCATCGAAGCGCTTCTCATCAAGGACGTCTTGAAATCCAACCTCAAAACGCGCGACATCCCACTGACACCTGGCCGGCGGGG
>VCCN01001611.1:2706973-2718319 GCA_006491835.1 Architeuthis dux
GATTTTTAGAACATCTTTGTTTATGCTTCATGGCCTAGACTAGGTGATTCGTTTGAATTTCAAAAATATTTTACTTTTTCTATTATTTAGGATATCTTCTGCTTATACCATTTTCCTTCATGGTCGAATCGAGTACGTTTGCACGATTCCCAGTGAAGCACCGCTCTTACTCAATTATGCTTATTTTTATAATTCCTCTGAGCTTATTGTGCTACAGGTAAAGCTCCCATTTTGCACAGATGCGTTTCGAGTAAAATGGATAATCTGGGAGCTTTGAGATTTCTCCAAGCTGAGAGCAATAACAGGTGAAGCTCATGCTTCGTCCGCTCCTACTTTGGACTAGGGTCATCCAAAGTAGGAGCGGACGAAGTAGGAGTTTCACCTGTACATTCCTTATTATGATTTAAAATTGCATCTCTTTCACTGTGCAAGCAATGTTTGTTTTTTCTTTTAGGTCTTTACTATTTTTGCTTTGATGTAGTTCGTTTTAATATACGGGATACTTTCACTAGGGATTCTATTTCCTGCTTCAAATGTCCAATGTGCAACAGAAATTCCTTTTGTTTGTCTCTTGAATTTTCAATAGATTTCCCATTATTGGCTTCTACATTTTGGGTTTTGTGATATAAAACGTGTCCTTTTTCAATTTTAATGCAGTTTCTCTCTTTGCTCAGCATATAGTCTACACATAGTATGTATCACCATTAGTATTTTTAGTTCTCTGGTCCAGAGTACTCAGTTCTCCTATTGCCCAGTTAAAGAAGGGCCCAGAATATCATACTAAGGATGCTGTCCATGTATCTATCTTTGATGATGTTTCCAAATATCTTCCCTGTTCTCCTGAGCTATACTTTCTTAACCTCCCTGTTCTCCTGAGCTATACTTTCTTAACTTTGCCTTTTATTTAATCCTGTTTAATAGATTCTGCTTCCAGTATTACAAGAGATTTGTAGTATTCTTTTACATTCAGTATCCTGATAAATAATTATTCAGTAATTAAATTCCTTCTGTTAATTACTGTTTTCCTTGACGCATCACCAACATATTACTCGATTCCAATTTGCATTCCAATATTTCCTGTTCAGTTTTAGTTTTAGCAAATAGTTTAAAGTTGTCTGTATACATAAACTCATCGAATTTTCTGGCTGACATACCGAAATGTAAGTTATGTCCCTTGCAGCGTTGCCAACGTGGAGGTTTTTCATCTAGATCTAGATGTTTTTGGTTGCGTCTAGAAGTGAGAAATTGCTATTTAGATGACTTTTGATAAATGATTATTATTTTTTATGCGTCTGCATGTTCACACCAGATGTCTAGTGTTCATCGCTGAAGAACGTGTGACAGCAAGTCTCCCCAATTTTCGAGCCCTCCTCATAGCGTTCATGCAGTTGTAATGAAATACACTCGTGTGTTCGCTTGCTGAAGGAAGGAAGGTAGAGAAGTATGACGTTTGGGGATGATAGTATTGGGACTTTCCCCAAAACGTTATATCAGATTTCGGGCTAGAATATAGGTCAAACGGCTGACCGAGGGAACAAAGAGAATGCGTTCGACCAATCAGAGTATTTTTTAGGGCGCCGTAATTTTAAATCGGTACAAGACGGTTTTACTACACAGTTCACAGCAGCGATGTGGTTTGCAATATCTCACCTGATGTCTGGTGGTCATCAGTGGAGTCTGAACGACAGTAAGTCTCCCCGGGTCTTCAGCCCTCCTCGCAGAGCCGTGGTTCGTGCTGTCCTAACCTTCCCCAGATTTTCTAGCATTGATGATGATGATGATGATGATGATGATGATGATGATGATGATGATGATGATGATGATGATGATGATGATACCGTGTTCATTCCAGCTGTTAGGCCATCGCTGGCGACTGGGAAGTGATTAGTATCAGATCGCGCAGACCCCAGCAGCGCTGTGGTCTGCAAAGTTAGGAGTCTGTACAATCGTAGCAGTGGTGATGATGGTGAGTAAGCTTACCGTTATTTTTTTATAAAAGTGAACAAAAGAAATAGCCAAACTTTCTACGAGTAATAATAATCATGGTGCTAGATCTGCCATCATCATTATTTTCATTTCCCCCATCGGCCTGGATACACATTTTCTTCAATACTTGTATAGCATGTATGAATTGAGTGAGCCTGAGTTTGAATAATATCTTAGTGATATCCTTGAATACTGTTTTTTGTATCTTGCGTGTTTCTCTTATGTACACTGCTTTATTATATTACACAGATATTTTCAGCATTGCTATAAAAATTCATCTTTTTTTGTATCCTGCATTTTTTCCTGGGTATTTTCTCGGCTATTTTCATGAATATGTTATTGTTAGCATAGCACGCAATGTCTGTAGGATACTTTTTTTTTTTACTTCTTATCCGTGGTAATTAAACTAATGCAATACACGATTTACAA
The DNA here is from genome assembly GCA_006491835.1 of Architeuthis dux. Taxonomy (NCBI): domain Eukaryota; kingdom Metazoa; phylum Mollusca; class Cephalopoda; order Oegopsida; family Architeuthidae; genus Architeuthis; species Architeuthis dux. The sequence continues at coordinate 2,709,389 of VCCN01001611.1, forward strand.
AAACAGATATCTACCCTTTATCATCACTATTTGATCAACAAAAGAAACACCATCTTCATCTACTATTATTATTATCATCTTTTTGTCGCACATTGAACAATTCAATGGTAATATCTCCCCGAAATTGGTGAAAACAAGTCTCCTCAAATCAACAACAACAACAACAACAACAACAACAATAATAATAATAATAATAGAAATTGTCAACATTTCTTCAGTTTTCAAATGGGTTTGGCTGGCTGGCTATCTATGTATGTATCACGCGTACAGGCCGCACCAATGGAACTAGACGGCTGAACAATTAAACACTTACCTCTTATTATATCTAGAAACAAACTTTCTTTACCCCTTCCCCCAACAAGGGTTTTTACTGGGGGGGGGGTGCAATGAAAGTTTATGCTAAATTGATCCCTCAGTTTGTTTTCGGAAAACGTTTACGTTTGTATTTTTAAAAACTCAGACTTTCTTTTGGTGACTAACCAGACCTGTTATTATTAGTAGTGCTGTGGTCTGCTCAGTCTCTATTCTTCCTCTTATCTGATCCCAGTGCGCCTACTATTATTGGTACTACCTTGACCTTCATGTTCTACACCTTTTTCAGCTTCCGGGCAAAGTTGAATCCCAGTCGATTGCATAGTTCCCAGTGTATAACAGTTGCTACCCTGTCGTGCCTGTTTTTGTACTCCTGGACTAGTTTACTACATTCACTGATTATGTGGTTTACAGTTTCACCCCTTTCCCCACATAGGCGGTATTTGCTGTATGTCTTGGTTTTGTCGATCTTCACCTTGACATAGTTTTAAAAGAAATGTTTTATTATACACGGTGATTGTTGGCTTTCACTGGAAGTCAATTGACAGCAAGTCTCTTCAATACCCCAGGTCGCTCCTCGGTGTTCTAGCCGACCTCAGTAGTGTTGTCGGCTGGATAGTCTTCGCTCTTCCCCGGATTCCTAGTTCCTTCAATCTCTTTGCTAGGTTCTGGAGGACTGTTCCAAGAGCTCCGACCACTACGTTTTCACACCAGCAGTGACTGTTGGTTTTCACTAGAGATCAAGTGACAGCAAATCTCCCCCAATGTTCCAGGACTCTTCTCTGTATTCTAGCTGATTTCAGCAGTGCTGTCGCCTGGATAATCTCACTTACCCATGCATCGACATACTCGTTCCAGCTGCAGGGTTAGTGTTTTTTAGGGTTAGTTCTTTTTAGGATTATTGTTAGTGTTATTATTTTTAGGGTTAGGGTTAGTATGTTTAGGGTTAGTGTAATCGTCGTCTGCTTCTTTGATTTGAAATTCGTCATCAGTGTATGTTATTCTGCAGATGGTACGGCGGCCATTTTCTAGCGATTATTTCGTAGGTATAAAAGTAGCTACTTTCCTTGCTTTTTGGAATGTTCCAATATGGCGCCGTCAGTCCTGTGAGTGGCCATTATTTACAGAAGTATTGTATTCTTTGTTGAATAAAACCTATACAAATACTCAGTAACAATTGCCACTTTATTTTCTGTCTTTTCTCTCCCTACCCTCTTATTAAACCACCATTCACTTCTGCTCTATCTTTTTTCCTACTGTCTTATTAAACTAACTAACCTTTCCCTCATGTTATTACTTAAAGCGTAACCTTTGAACGCGGGTAAGAACGGGCAGAATAATATTATAGATAGCGTCACATCAACCGAAAACGACAGAAGAATTCATTAAGTTCTAAACATTACCTGCTGCGTCCAGCATCACATCACCGATTTTATCGGTATGCAAACAGATAAGTCTGTCGAATCCCCCATCCTGCAGGTGTTCTTTCAGAGCGTTTCTCGATATAACCTCATCAGAATTCCAGACAATCACATCCAAACCGTGCTTTAGCAAATGCTCAAAGCCACTTTTAAGAATTATCCGCGTTACAAATACACGCTTCCTCTTAGGTTGCGTACACATACACGGTAAAAACATCGTCGAGTTTGCAATAATGGAGATCTTGCATTGCAGGCAGCGTCTCGTTCAGGATATGCATCCAGTCACGTCACCATCAAGACGTTTGCTGATTCCAATGATACAGTTTATAAGAAATCGAGAAAGAGAGACATAGGGTAAAAGAGAGAGGGTGGCAAGAGAAAGGGGGCAAGAGAAAGGGAGACAGAGAGAGAGCACAAAGAGAAGGGAAGAGAGATGCGTAAGAAAATGATAAACGTGAGAAATAAACACCTCAAAGATGAGACTTATTTGAATGAGAAAGAAAGCTGCTACGATACAAGGACTATAAGTGTGGAGCACTCATTGAGTATCAAACTCACTACGGTAGTAACGGTTTGCAAACTAATCTGTTTTTTGTCGTTACTGCCTGGATAGGTAGGGGAGTTACACCCACTCTCTTCCCAGTCAACCATCGTGGCATATCAGTGACGAGAGATTTTGTCTAGCTATCTGGCGATAGGACAGGGAGCAAGCAGAAGTGGATTTCCTAAAGGGTATTAGTGCGAAGTAAACATAAAATAAATATTAGCTAAATTCGATCTCGGATTTCAGGATCCGTTTTACGTGTTAGCAACTGTTACGCCACCCGAAACAAATCCCGTTCTAATTATACAATACTATTAGGTTGATGCAAAACTATTCGGAGGGATTCAAAGAAAATTATGTGTGACGAATTGCTCGAACATAGACAAACTGTTACTGCACAACGCTAGTGAGCAATTGGCTCCCTTGAATCATGCATTAGAAAAGAAGAGATATTTTCTGAGCAAGGAAGTTGACCAGTAAATTTTCTGCATGACAACTCCCAGCATCATGTTACAAATGCGGCGCAGCAAACGATTATGGGGCTGGGACAGGAAGTTCTTCCACATGCGGCGTATTATCCATACATATCCCCATTAGACTATCACTTGTTTCGTTTTATGCGACAACCCTTTTCTGGTCAGCAGTTCCAACAGATTCAAAATATAAAAAATATTGCTCGAAGATTAACAGAATCAAAGCCTTAATCGTCTTTTTTATTTATCCGCTCGGATGATGTAACGGTTAGCACGTCTGCCTCACACGCAGAAGGTCCTGAGTTTGATTCCCGATATGAGTGAAGAGTGTGGAAAAATCTTCATTAGGACAAATTTCCCCATGCACTCAGCAGCTAATTGAGTACATTCTAAGCTGTGTGATTAGGGTGGAGGTATCCCTTCGGTGAACTTGCATCCTGCTAAGGAGGTGGTCATAAAAACTTGTAGGAATAAAGTCCTGGTCTCGACTAGACTTGAGATTTGACTTGAAACAGAAACCGGGTCTTCGTCACCGGGCTCTATACTCCATTGGGAGACGGGACACTACCCTTTTTGTTGTATAGCCATATAGCCGGAGGGAAATCCTGAACTTGGAGAAAAGGGAAGGCTCGAAATCTTTTATAAATTATGAGGATATATTTTTATTTTATAAGATACATTGTGTCGTGGCGGAAAATGGAGAGTGGGAGAGAGGGTGGGAGAGAGGGTACGAGAACCGACAGTCTGTTCCCAACAGGGGAACTGGCCTTCCCCCAGCCTAGGCGGTCTGCCTCTCTGCGGACGTCCTCTGTCCCTCTGGCTTTAGAGGGGGTCTCTTTGTCGCTTTTATCGGGTTCAAACGCCCACGCTGATTTTCCAGCCCGCCATCTGCAGTCAGGGTTAATATCCTCCGGTGTGTCTGTTTCCGGTATAACTTTGTTGTCGTCGATATCCTGTTTAACGTTCAGCACCTGTGGGGGTCAAATCTCTGATCTCCGCCCACGGCCGCCTAAATATCCAAAATGTTCACCTTACATAATTTAGTCGACAGGTGTTGTGAGATCATAGAAAGGGAAGGAACATATTTTGATGACTGGATAATGATGTTATGAATTCATACAGATGCAAGATTTTGTCCAACAAATCCGGGAAACCTTTACATTAATCTGATATTAAATTTATGAAAATTAGTATTTGATTATCGTAGATTTTATAAGTATGTGATGGTGAGAGTGTTGCGGAAATATGTTTGCTGTATAAATCGGTATTCTGAATGCCAGGCTTTATCCAAACTCCAGTACATACTTCTGGCAGTAAGTTTGATATTTTCGTGAGAGAAATCGATAATAACTATTTAAACTAAAAATAACGCATACCTCTGACAACGTCATTCTGAAAACAGTTTGAAAATCAGTTCATTATATAGAAACGATGCAGGAGAGGCAACTGCAAACAAGTTTCCTGAATCCACCCCAAAATCAATCAATTCTTCTTTAGCTCATAACCCACCCTTCTACAAAATGTAATTGAAATTCATTGGGAACTTTTGGAAATATTGTGTGGATAAACAGAAAGAAAGACAAAGAGGCAGCCAGTTCCGAGTGAATACCCATACAGTATCGCCCATAAATAAATACGCATCTAGCACTATTTTATAGAAGTTTAATTGTCTTCTAAACCAAACATAGCAGGATTTTATTATTTCTAGTGGAACATTACACAATCAAAACTGATAGCTATTATTTATGGTCAAACTCTACAGCATTGAAACCCAGTTGCCAAAAATATGAATATGTTGGTCGTTTAAAGATGAGTAGACCATTACGAAAGAAATATTTTTAGCAACAGAGTTTAAATGCTGTAGATTTGGTCATACATAATACCTGATAATATTTGTTTTGATTGTGTAATATTCCAATATAAATAATAAAATCATGCTATATTTGGTTTAAAAGTAAATTAACTTTCTATAAAATAGTGTTAGGAGTTTATTTATTTATGGGCGATACTGTACATCTTCCAACTTCCAAAATGCCAAGGAAAGCAACAAATAAAAAATAATTAAGAATGAAAGAACACGCCAACAAATTGGGAAATATGAAACCAAAGAGTAAAAGTGAATGAATGAGAAAAAGAAAGTAATAACGACTCTATGACACGTCGTCTGTCAATTTATTTTTGGCCCGCCTTTTTCATGTCTACTTTTGCTTATCTATGTACAATATGAATGCAAGCAAGCAGCACATTGTCATTTACTTGTCTATTTGTCCATGCAGATATAAAATATGGGTATTATCTGTCAGCAAATAATCAGCACTCATATCTATGCTTGGCGCAATATCTTTCAACATAATGTCGGATAAAGATGGCTTCTTTATGTATTTTGGTCTACTGCCAAGAGACCGACTGGAATGTGGTACGGTGATCGAAACGGAGGCCAATAATCCTTTAGTCAATTTACTTTACATCTCCATGCATGTTCGAGTCTATCGGCTAGAACTAGTTATTTTAAATTATATTCTGTTTTAAAACCTGTAACCCAAAGAGTGTCGTTGGGGTACCACGGATGATCTACGATCGATCACCTCCTAAATTTGGTGAGGATTGTTCTTGTTGTTCTTGTTATGGGAGGAAAACAGTCAACTCCAACTTGGATTGGAGGTTGATAAGAATTTTTGAGTGATAATATTTGATTATTGATTGAGAAAATTGTATGGTACAAAATACCAGTTGTACGGTACCAAATCTTGAAAGATGACATTTATCAACTTGACTACTGCTTCAATCATCTGTCATATCCTATCCTATCATATCCCGCAACCAAGTGCAAGGTCGTTGCGGCACCACGGGTGATCTACGGTGGATCACCTCTTTTCATCCGTGCCTGTCCCTTGTAGCTCTCTGAGATTCTCTGAAGCGTAGATCTGTCCACACTCTGATGTTGTCTTCCCACCTCTTCGATTAACTGCCTCTCTTTCTGCCCCATTGGCACGGTGCCCTGCAGGTTAGTCTTTACAAGCCTGTCTGATCTGGTGACATGCCTGTACCAATTCAGTTTCCGCTTCTTAATGATGGTGAGAAGGTTATCATGGTTCAATGGTTTGGTTGATCTTCTGGCGATCTCTACGTTGGTGACATGTTCAGCCTAGAAGATACCCAAGTATAGCATACTGAAAAAGAAAGAGAACACACTATGAAAGGAAGAGATGGATATATAGATACATACATATATAACATTTCGGTCAAGTGAAACACAACGTGAATAGAATAATTTGCCCCTATTAAGGCGGTTGCCCCGATCATGCAAAGCAACATTTTAACACGTGCATTTTCAGTTTTAGTATAAATTAATAAGTTATATATAGCAGGGAACATAAAATACATGATTCTTCCCATTTAATCATTTGAAAAAAATACTTTTACTGCTAAACTAAATCTAAAACAAATTCAGTAAATTTTTATCAAAAAATCTTCAAAACATTTTTTTACATTATAGACATACTAACATATTGAATATTGACGTTTGAATCGATCGGGTACAGACTGTCGTAGTCTCTTAAATGGATGCATGTAAACCAAATCAGCGCAGGTCTTCGCTACCTTCTTGCATAAAATGACGTCATAGTTCAGATACATGTATCGCTGCTTTCTCATTAGTGACATCGTGTTTTAGGGGCTTGGAAATTTGCATACAGTAAACGAAACATATATGTATACCAATACTCCAAAAGGCAGCTCAAAACACGGCAGATACTGCCTGACCGAGGCGGATTACGCTTGTGAGTCAGCAATGAACAACCAAAAAGTGACTTTGTTTTTTTAAATTGATTGAATTAAATGACCTGGTTGTCCCAGTCGAGGTTGACTATTGGGGCAATAGTTTTTTTTAATTATTTTATTGTTACTTCCTGGATAGTTAGGATAATTACAGGAGAGTGGTTTGCCCAAGTGCATCCACTCTCTCCTCCATCGTGACATATCAGAGACGAGATATTTTGTCTATACCTTTTCCCGAGCAAGTTAAAAATTACAGCAAGCGAATTGAAAAATAGAGGGAGCATATTAAAAAATAGGTCGAGCAAATAAAAAATAGACAGTGCAAATAAAAAAATACAGTACATTAAAAAATAGAGCGAGCAAATTGAAAAATAGAGCGAGCAAATTAAAAAAATAGGTCGAGCAAATGGAAAATAGACCGTGCAAATAAAAGAAATACAGCAAATTAAAAAATAGAGCGAGCAAATTAAAAAATAGAGCGAGCAAATTAAAAACAACGCCAAGGCAACTGAATCGATGAACAATGAATAATCAAATAATTACTGAAGTTGCTTCAATCGCTGCAAAGGTTAATTTTTTTTAGTAAAATTAGTTGAAACTTGTCTCTTAATAACATTCATGGGTCTTTTTCGTCAGTTCTCACAAAAAGCTAACGCCCATAATTTTAAAGTTACGACCCCACAAAAAAAGAAATTAAATTGCATTCTTTTTCTCGTCGAAAAAGATAAAAATGCTGGGTCTTTATTGTTACGAAAACCCTATTCCTAACGCTAAGCCGTAACCTGTACAAGAGTGACCGTTCGAGAGAAAGGACAGTCTTATATATCTTTTTAGTTGGGTTCCAGATCAATCAAGTTGTCAGATTTTTGCAGCATTACCCGAAGAAGAGGCTGATGCTGTCAACAGTTTGAAAAGAAGAAAAAAATTAGCAATATATCCCAAAGTATTTTACGGCTTTTTGTTCCTCCCCACCAAACCAACATTTCCATTACCAATCGTGTTGGGGGCTAACGATTCGTCGGGAAAAAAATTCAATTTAATTTTTAGGAGGAGTGGACGTCGTACTTTAAAATTATGGGCGTTAACTGTTGTTAAGGACTGACGAAAAAGACCCATGCTTTTTATTAAGAAACACGTTTCAACTAATTTAACTCAAACAATTAACATTTGCAGCGATTGAATCCGTATCAGTAATTATTTGATTATTCATTGCTCATCGATTTAGTTTTCTTGCCGTTTTTTTTAATTTGCTCGCTCTATCTTTTAATTTGCTTGCTCTATCTTTAAATTTGCTCGCTCTATTTTTTAATTTGCTCGCACTATCTTTTAATTTGCACTCTCTATTTTTTAATTTGCTCTCTGTCTTTTAATTTCCTCGCACTATTTTTTAATTTGCTCGCTCTATTTTTTAATTTGCTCGCTCTATTTTATAATTTGCTCGCTCTATTTTTTAATTTGCTGGCTGTATTTTATTATTTGTTCGCTCTATTTTTAATTTGCTGGCTGTATGTTTTAACTTGCTCGCGCTATTTTCTATTTGCTCGCTCTATTTTTCTCTTTTTGCTCGCTCTATTTTTTAATTTGCTCTCTATATCTTTTTAATTTGCTCGGTCTATTTTTTAATTTGCTCTCTATCTTTTAATTTGCTCGGTCTATTTTTTATTTGCTGACTCTATTTTTTAATTTGCTCGCCCTATTTTCTCATTTTTTTGCTCTATTTTTAATTTGCTTGCCCTATTATTTCATTTGCTCGCTCAATTCTTTATTTGCTGGCTGTATTTTTTTAATTTGCTAACTCTGTTTTTGATTTCCTTGCTACATTTTTTAATTTGCTTGCTGTAATTTTTAACTTGCTCGGGAAAACGTATATATATATATGCCGATGGGACAGTGCAAAGTAAGCATAAGCAATCTTAGCTGTTTACTGATGTCCAGGGTCTGACGGTCTCAGTAGTTGCGATGGAAAACATCTAAAAATATGATGAAACAAAAACTACTCAAGAAGTAATAATCCTTACTATGTCGGTTTTCGTTTTATCTGAATCTCACCAGAATACCATTGTTCAATTCTACTCAACCTGGGCGAAACTATAAATCTAGCTTTTGTATTTACACTGATATCATCTTGCCACCTTTAGGATATTTAACCTTTCAAGACAATCTCAAAGACAATCTTCTTTATGGTTTGTCCATCGAACCATAACACATCAAAACAATTGATGCAATACTCGCTTCAGGGCTAATGTTCAGTGTCAAGGCAATACGATTTGAGATTCATAGTTCTGATTGTCAAACAGATTAGATTTCGGCACTGCAGCACAGGAAAGATATTTCGCTGTTACATGTACACTGTTACACAGTCATGTATGAATGAGTGGGCATATAGTTATATCTGTATCACTGT
>VCCN01001611.1:2732914-2765115 GCA_006491835.1 Architeuthis dux
AATGTATTATATGGGGCGTCACACCGTTGCTTCATGGTAAACAAGCTAATCTCGCAAACCTTTACCTCCGTATTGAGTTCGAACTTCACTTGTAGTCTCACCCATATATTTGTGCCTGATTCAGCTTAACTATAAGTGTAAGAGGTCCACCTGGAAAGTGTCCGGACATTTGCACAGCCTTGATTTAACATGACAATCAATCAGAGGGGACACTACTGCGCATGCGGGAACAAACCCGCTCCCGTTTGGTTACTCATTCGGCAACTAGACGTCATCGAGTGAGCTTGTGTACTGCGTGACCGTCGCATTCACAACGGCCGAGCCTGACCATTCCCATTCTTCACATTCGTGCGGGTTTTATGGCAAAACAGCGCACCATCCAGGTACGTCAGCCGCCCCCGCCCCCCAAACAGTCTAGATTTAGCTCCCTGTGACTTCAGGCTTTTCGACGTTTAAATGGGGGAGATGTGAGACCGTGGACGAGATTAAGGTGAACGTAGCTGATATCGATCCCGAAAGAGAACTTTGCGGACGCTGGGATAAGTGCACTAGGTTGGCCACTTTTCGTTAATATCAAATGGCTGGATGCTTTATAGATCGACCCCATCCGTGTATTACATACATATATATGATTATATTAACACAGGGTCATGGTTATCAAGTTAGTATTACTACTGTAGTGAATTAGATCCTCACTGGTAAGCCCACATTTATGCCCCTGTGCCATACTAAGATACATTCAGTAAAGACCTATCACATGATCCAGTGTCATTGTTTCCAATTCCCGTACAATTTCAGTACCATAAATTGCTAGTCAGTGAAGGATAATTTTGTTTTCAACCTCTCGTTCAGCGCCGTGAGAAGCCGGCAACGGACAGAGCTCGGAACATGTTCCCGAAATTTATGGTTAACGTGGCTCTGGTGAAGCTAACGACGGGTATGGCAAACCGGACGGGAATTATAATAAATTGTTCGAGTAAAATAAAGGAGAATAAAAAGGGGCGGACGAAATAACACGAGGGCCGTCTCCATTTCTACCACAACACCTCGAGTACAAGTAGAAGAACCCCCCCCCCCCAAAAAAAAAAAAAATCAATCACGGTGAAGGTAGAATCACTAGTTCGGCAATAATAGTTTTCATTTTTCAGCACTGAGCATTCTCGTAAGATTAACAGTTCAAGCACCTCTTCAATCAATAAAATTGACTTTTAAGACAATTTAACAGAAGCTACGCCGATACTTCTATTGGTGGGGGAATAACCTTAATCCTGTTAGCAGTTATCAGGTTTAAGAAGGAATTGACTATCATTTGGAAATCATTCTGTTAGCAATTATCAGGTTTAAGAAGGAATGGACTATTATTTGAAAAGTATTCTGTTAGCAGTTATCAGGTTTAAGAAGGAATGAATTATCATTTGAAAAGTATTCTGTTAGTAGTTATCAGGTTTAAGAAGGAATGAACTATCATTTGAAAAGTATTCTGTTAGTAGTTATCAGGTTTAAGAAGGAATGGACTATCATTTGAAAAGCATTCTGTTAGTAGTTATCAGGTTTAAGAAGGAATGAACTATCATTTGAAAAGTATTCTGTTAGCAGTTATCAGGTTTAAGAAGGAATGGACTACCATTTGAAAGTATTCTGTTAGCAGTTATCAGGTTTAAGAAGGAATGGACTACCATTTGAAAGCATTATGATAGGTAGTTATCAGGTTTAAGAAGGAATGGACTATCATTTGAAAAAGCATTCAGTTAGCAGTTATCAGGTTTAAGAAGGAATGGAATACCATTTGAAAGCATTCTGTTAGTAGTTATCAGGTTTAAGAAGGAATAGACTATCATTTCACAAGCATTCTGTCCAACAATACGGATATTGTTACTTTAAATCATTCAACGTTATACTGTGTTCAATTCTTCAGAGATGACTAAGATATAAAGAAACCGTTTATTCAAGACAAAGATCAGTCATCAGGTTACGAAAGAACTGGCAATATTGTGAAAAACGTTCTGTTAATCTATTTGAACCAGTTTACCCCTTGCCGTCAGAAAAGATGGCAATAATCAAATTATTTGTCAATTGCATTCTACAAATAAAATATCAAACACATTATGTTGCGCATCATTTTCTTGTTTATGTTCAATATTTACTGAATATTCATCATCATCATCACCACCATCATCACCACCATCATCATCAGCAGCAGCATCCTTTTAGCGTCCGTCGTCGGACATAGACTTTCCCCAGGATTCACCAAAACTCTCTATCATGGGCGTCGCGGAGCCAATAAGGTACAGTTAATTAAAAATACAATTTATCAAGTTTAACGTAACATCAAATTCTATTTATACTAAGTTACAACATCAATGACTTCTGGAGACGTAACATAGTAGGTAGCGTGACAGATGACACATGCACATTGGGAAGTATTATCTAATTGAATTCTGGCACATAAATAAATGTGCTCAAATTGACGGAAATGTGGAGCTAATGCATCGGGTTCATGTGAATCTCGCAAAGCGCATTGAACTTTGCATCACAAATGGTGGAAAACACATTGAAGATGTTATTTATTAATATTTCAATTAAATAAAATGCTGTTTTACATTTTGCCTATGTGTCCAAACTTTAGGGACACCCTGTACTAATCCAAATAAGAATACTACATAGTGATGTGCATACATGTAAGTACTACTGGTATAGACTAGGTTTTACTCAGTCTGTGAGGAACAAACTCACTTGTAAGAGTCTGTGTTGGTAACCTACGAAACAGCGCACTAGAGCAGCCACCCCACCTCCCAGCAAGGGCGGATCCAATATTTCGAATTGGAGCAGGTATGGATCCAAATGAAATTTGAGGAGGAGGGCGGCGTAAATGGAAAAGATTGTTTTACAAATGAATACATGAGAAAGAAAACAAAACAACACAGAAAGTAATAGGTAACTCAGCATTTTTCTGTTAACAGTTATCAGGTTTAAGAAGGAATTGACTATCATTTGGAAAGCATTCTGTTAGCAGTTATCAGGTTTAAGAAGGAATGGACTATCATTTGGAAAGCATTCTGTTAGCAGTTATCAGGTTTAAGAAGGAATGGACTATCATTTGAAAAGCATTCTGTTAGCAGTTATCAGGTTTAAGAATGAATGGACTATCATTTGGAAAGCATTCTGTTAGCAGTTATCCGGTTTAAGAAGGAATGGACTATCATTTGAACAGTTTTTTTACCACTGTCATTGTCAAAATAGTAAAGTAAAAAAGATTAATCAAAGAAATTTACCATAGAACCAATACATAAAATTATTATAAAAAATAAAACGGAAGACATCTTATTTATATCAAATGAAAAACAAAATGATATATTTCTTTGTTTTTGAGTTTAATTTATGATTATTTGGGATTATTTGGGTTTTTTATTTAAAAATCCTTTTTTCATATTTAAAATAAAAAATCTTTTTCCCGAGCAAGGGGTTTGGGTCAAGACCCCCTTGGATACCCCCTGGATTCACGCCTGCCTATAATTGTATTTCAGAACTAAATAAACCCCTTCTCTATTTAGCCTGTTGCTAAGTAGTTTCAAATGGAACAGACACTTATTTGAAAATGAGTCATTTAACCGATTGGTGCCCATGGGACAGTAAACGCAGTAGGAAAAGACCAGGCACAAGATGGAGGGACGAGATAGAAAAGTTTGCTGGTAAGACGTGGCAGAGGTTAACACAAGATAGGCAGTCATGGAGGGAGATGGGAAAGGCCTTTGTCCAGCAGTGGACTTATAACGGCTGCTGCTGATGATGATTAGAAACCGTCAACCAAAACTGTCAACATAGGTTTCTTCCGTTGTTAAGCTAGTCTCGCTGGCTGTCTGGCCATGTATCTATCGCGCGTACAAGCCGCACTAATGGAGCTAGCGGGCAGGACATTTAAATATTAACTCCTTATTATGTCCAGAAAAAACAGTTATTTTGTCTTCTGAAAATTCCTACCGAAAATAGGTTTTTTGAGTTGGGGGTTCAATTTACAATCTAAGTTTATGCTAAATCGGTCCCTTAGTTTGTGTCCGGCATCATTCACGCATGCTTTTTTAAAAATTTGGACTGATTTTGGTCATCACTGCCCACAAAAGACGAGAAAAGTAACTCATTGATCACCCTCTTTTCTGATGTGTTTAATTGATCACCCCAACACGACATGCTGCCAAAAAGACACTGGTCATGTGACGGTTTCTATTTAGTGACTAACTCGACCTGTTCCACCTTTAATCATTCATCACCTGAATTAACCCTCTACAATAGCAGATTCTCGCTGATCAATAAATTAGAACCAAAGTTGTTTCGGCGATCCGCTTGATTTCCATGCAATCAGAAAAGCGTCTATTTATTTCGGGTCTTAAATAGAGATCGCTTTGTGACCATGCTGTACGCTTTTGTATGAATAGCATCAAAGAAGGGACCTTAAAGGAACGGGTATCACGCACAATTAGACAACAATCTTTCGCCTTTTAGATGCAAAGCATGTCTTGAATATTACATTAGGGAATCCTTTGAGAACGGAGCTGTTTGCTGCAGATGAAGACATTTGACGAGGAAAGTTTTGTTCAGTAGAAGAACAGTGCCATAGCGATTGAGAGTTTCGAGAAGTTATAGATGTAGGAGGTGCGAGTGGCAGGAACGTTTGCGTTCACTTTGCACTAATGCCCTTGGGAAAGACATGACTATCTCTGTTATGATATACTGCCACGAAAATGGTATTCCGGGGTCAAACCCCTGTGCGGAAATGTAAGTGACCTGGTCCCCTTAGGAAATAGGTATATGCGTGGGTGTCCAAAAAAACAGGATGTGGAAAGCGGAAATGACACCTGCGTGGGCGTTCGAGAAACCTATAAAGCAGACCCGAACACAGAGAGACCCGGACAGAAAACTGAGGACTCAGCAGAGAAGCAGATTGCCTAAGCCAGGCTGGAAGGCACGAGACCGCTGTCCCTGTTGGGGACAGACTGACGGTTCTCCTTATCTCTCTCCAACTCTTCACTCTCCGGCCGACAAAACCGTATGCTATGAAATAAAAATATGTCACATATTTTTACAACCAGCTTTTGAGTCCTTCATTTTTCGTCAAGTCCAGAACATTCACCCTACTATACATCTCTTCTCCCTGAAAACACGCTGTGGGCCAGTGTGGCAGGGTAAGGAACATTCTATACATATCTATTTTTTTATCAATCTGTTTTCCGTCTGTTTAGATAATATATCTATAGTAGGGCAGCTAATTGTAAAATTGTTCATTTTGTGATACAAGCATGGAATTTTGCATGTGGCTTACCTTTAGGCTGCTTATTGAGAAACCAAATTAACGCTACATCATACTCGGTATTTGTCAAAACTGAATAATAGGTTTTCCCACATTCTCCTCTGCATTTTGTTATGTGCATGGTGCTTAATATTGTTTATCGCCTTCATGTGCAACATATGATTTTCTGTCTATGAGAAATCGTTGCGTTAATAATATCCTCCTTCCAGTTGGGACGAAACTAACAAAACACTGGCTTTCTATAAACAAAGACCAAGCAGGTCTGCTGCAGGGTCAAATTCAATTCCTATTTCTATTTCGACTGAAGATAATTACTGCAGCTTTTGTATTGTATATATAATAAAATTTGTGGGGAAGTGTATTTCCCTTTTAGGAATCAAAATCAATGGAGGATTTTGCTTTTCCGTTTTATGGAATCTCTATAAAATATCATTTGTTTTCCTGTGTTTTTATATTTATATTTAAGTTATTTTCCCCCGGACAACGAATTCGTCCCGTGTCCTCCCAAAAGTATACAATGTCCAGTTCCAAGGGGTCTTTCCCCGCAAGTCTCCACCTCTCCATTGCTCTTGAAGGGATAGGGATAGGTTCATTGCCTGATGCCTGGGGCGTTTCAAAAAGGGAAGTGCCGACGGAACTGGGCAATCTCTCCCCTGCATTAAACTCGACCGTGTGTCAAATTCGCCCTCGTGGGGGGCGACGAATATATTCAATACCCGGACTTCGTCGAACGTCAATACATAGCCACGTGAATCAACCTCTCGGCCCGGAAATTGTTGTAGCCTATCCGTCGCCATAACATTTTATCGTCACTCGCTGGAAACACCTGTCTCAGAGTCAGGTCGCTAAGTTTGACTTCCGCCCAATTATTACACTATTCCACCTTCCCGAAATGAATCTCTGGATTTTCAATCTCCAACTTTCTAATCGAGTCTCGATCGATATTTTCAGGAAAGAAAATTGATACCCGGGGAAACGTACCCTTTCACACACACACACACACACACACACACACACACACACACCGAGCCAAACTGCAACAAATCTTCAAACCTTTCGCACATTTCTTTACTTTTCTTTAGAAATATACTTCCCATTCAAATGGAAAAGGTCGCATAACTTATAAACATGTCTCCTCGTAGACCGAAGTTTTCAGAATAATCTCCTTTTGGATTTGAGAAGCTGTCTTTTCACACACTTTCTTAGCTTCCCACTCGTCAAATCTATCGTACATATTGTATATCCATAGTTCCATACTAGAACATTTCAAAGCATAATTAAATAAGCCAGATATAAGAGACATGTCTCATTCCTGTTAGAATTCGCAGCATGTTGATCTTATATTAAAACTTACGTAGTGATACAATTATCCACATACAGTGTTGCCTATAAATGAGTACAACCCTACCACATCTTAATAGAAAGTTAATTTTCTTCTAAACCAAACATATCAGGATTTTATTATTTCTAGTGGAACATAACACAATCAAAATCGGTATTATCAGGTATTATGTATGGCCAAACTTTACAGCATTGACAAATATGAATATGTTACAGTCCAAAAATGAGTACACCCTTACGAAAAAATATTCTTGGCAGAGTTTCAATGCTATAGAGTTTGGTCATAAATAATACCTGATAATATAGTTTTGCTTGTGTATTGTTCCACTAAAAATAATAACATCCTGCTATGTTTGGTTTATAATAAAATTAGGGGTAGTACTCATTTATGGGCGACTCTTGTACGTGTTACACTTTTCAATGAGCGCACAGATACTGCACACTGATCCTAAGCAGACATGCTGGAGAGCGACACGTTGACCCTAGACAGAGCACACAGATGTTGTATAGCCATTTTGGTCCGTGGGAGGAAAATCCTGAACTTGGAGAAAAAGGAAGACTCGAAACTTGATTATAAAAATATGAGGATATATTTTTATTTCGTAAGATACATTGTGTCGTGGCGGAGATGAAGAGTGGGAGAGAGAGATAATGAGAGCCGACAGACTGTTCCCAACAGGGGAACTGGCCTTGTGTCTTCCCAGGCTTGGGTAGTATGTCTCTTTCTGAGGGCGTCCGGTGTCTCTCTGTCTTTTATGAGGGCCTCTGTGTCATTTTTATCGGGCTAGAACCCCCACGCTGATTTTCCAGCCATCACCTGCCATTTCAGTCAACATCCTGTTTACGACTTTTCAACCCTGGTCTGTCTTCTGGTTCCTGACAGCCTGCAGTTTGGAGTCTCCGTCGATATCCTGTTTGCTTTCAACACCTGTGGGAGTCAAATCAAGTCGAGTTATGAGTAGTAACGTATCTCTAAAGACGGGCAAGAACCCGGAAAACATATCTTTTGTCAAACTCCAGGACAAAATCAGAGTTGCCTTTACTTTCCTATGTAACAAGAACAAGAATAATCATCACCAAAAATAGCGAAGTAAACTGACATATAAAATCGGCATTACACTACCGAGATTTGAACTCGCGATCAGTTGATTACTAGCCTGGTGTGTTACCACCTGCGCTAAACTGAAAAGTCTTACTTACCTCCAAGATTTATAGTAGAATTACGCAAGGAAGTAGAAGTAAGAGCAGAGTTTGAGTCTGGAGCAGCCAGGCTTTTCTTTGTCCTTATTCTGTCTTAAAACTAACAGGTATACAGCTTTACTTATGTTAAATTCCATTGGTCTCTTCTTCACGCTCGAATGCAAACATTTCGTAAACTCCAGTGCAAGTCTGACGCTGGGGTTGATTTTGTCTTCCACCCGTAACAAGAACAAGAACAATCCTCACCGAATTCAGGGAAGTAAACTATTCACTGTTTGTTTGGCCTGTCCTTTTAAACCAAACCGATATATAAAACTAACACATCCCGACTGTGATTTGAACTCGCAACCAAGTGATCTGTAGGCGACTCTCTTACCGACTGGGCCGAACTGACAAGTCTTACATATTTTTGAATTTGTTTGTTAAAAATATTAAAGGGATTATTTCATTCTAATAAATAAATACATTTATAAAATAAACATTTCCCTAACGTGATTTGAACTCACAACCAAGTGATCTGTAGGCGACTCTCTTCTCTTACCGACTCGACCTAACTGAGTCTTACATATCTCCGAAAATTCATGTTAGAAATACGTGTAGCAAATAAATACATTTATACTAAACATAAAGAAATATATATTTTTATAATTTGTTTTCCTTATATATATACACTGAAAAAAAAACGATTCTTTGAACCAACGTAAAAGAATTACTCTGATTTGTTACACCTGAATTTATTAGTTTCTCTCAAATTATATTTACTAGACTGGTGGATATGGTTAGGCAATGTGGAAAAGACAGATTGAGAAAAGCGTGTTACGTCTCAAACATGTTAATTATCATGAAGATACATCTTTATACGAACGACGTCAGCAGTGGTGTGGTGTGAATGAAACGAGATGTGTTTTGTACATGCCAGGTGACCTTTAATTTAACAAACCAGGTCACCTGGCATATACAAAATACATCTCTCACATGGATGACCTCACGACTCTGCTGAAACGTGGTTAGTAATGTTCAAATGTCTTCTGCTGACGTCGTTCGCATAAAGATTTATCTTCATGATAATTAACATGTTTGAGACGTAGCACGCTGTTCTCAATCTTTCTTTTCCACATTATCTAAACATATCCACCATTCTGTCGGATTCCCTCACACCCAAACATTTACTAGACTAAATATATTTATGTGTAACAAATTAGTGTCATTCTTTTAAGTTGGTCCAATAACCATTATTTCAGTGAACAATACAACAGTTGTAGTAATCATCTCCAGTCGGAATAGAAGTAGGAGTGATGTTTGCCCCTGCAGCAGCCCGGCTTGGTCTTTGTTTGTTAACACAGCAAGGAAATGAACGTTTGCAAAACGTAATCCAATCGTTGTTCCAAATGACCAGAAGGCACGAGCAATGTTCCAGGAAATGCTTTTCTTGCTGTTCTTTATTCACTCAATTATAAGAAACTTTGACCACATATTACGACCTTCTTTGTTTTCTTTCTGCTAAGGCTTAAATCCAATTCTGGCAAGATTCCCTTTTTCTGCTATCGCAACGACACGGCCTTAAAGGATTGACGTGAGAAATCACCGGTAAGCCACGTTGCTCTTGCAGTAACTGTTGGCGTCCTCCCAAACTACGTTTGAAATAAGAAACGGTGATTTTACTGTTTACCTTCTCTTTTTTTATATGTTGATTTTATTTTGAGCCACGTTAAACATAAAGTAAAATCAAATCAGCCAATCTCTGGAATTCGATCAACAAGGAACGAAACATTCAGAGATAGCCCCAAAAGGTCAAAGCCTACATGTCCGGAATTTATGTTCAATCGTTCACCGGTGATCCAATTACTCATCGTTAAACCAACAAGTTTTGGAAAGAGCGGATCAAACAACACTTTTCAATCGTTTTCCTTTTCATCATTTATCGGAAAAGTAATTCCTCGAATGAAATAGATAGTGGCTCTTTAATAAGACACACAGTTACTTCCTAAGAGAAAGGAATAGAATGAAGAAATAAATAAGTTACAATCTATGAAAATTAAGACAACGCAGGGTTGGGTTGGCGGAAACTGTTTTAGCGTAACGCATTTAAGTGATACCATAAATATTGGGGAATTGTACAATTAATCAATGTCATGGATTTTTTAAATGGGATAATTAGAAGTTCCTATTTTTGAGTCTCAGATTTATTCATTACACACTTCTCACTTCCCGTAGCATTGCTGTCACAGTAAAATGAGGCACTTTAAGAAAGGCAATACAAAGTCCTAATTGATCCACTCTTTAGAGATACTGAAACTGAAATAAATTGAATCTTGGTCAGCATTACTGTTTGTATGTATGTAGGAGTGATGTCCGGAAAGTATACAGCCATTTAATATAAACGAAAAATAGCCTACCTAGGGCAATGGCGCCTTAGTCCCCTTCAAAGTACAATTTTACCAAACAGTCTGCAATGTACTCTTTCGGGATCGCCATCAGCTGTCTCGTCGTGTTCTCTTTAATCTCGTCCGCGGTATGATATCTATTTGGAGAAAGCCAGACATCGCAGGGAACCAAATCTGGACAGCAGAGGTGGGGGGGGGGGGTGATGCAATATTTTGCAAAAACAATCCTGCACGAGAGGTGAAAAATGACAGGTTCGGTCACGCAGTACACAAACTCACCCAACGGCGTCTCCATGTCGACTGAGTAACTCTACAGCAGATTTCATGTACACGCATGCGCAGTAAGGTCGCCTCTGTTTAGTTGCCAAGTTACATCAAGGTCACGCGAGTGGTTCCCGAGATATCCCAAATGGCTGGCTACTTTCCGGACAGACCTCGTATATATACATTGATGTACGAGGGATGTCTGAAAAGTAATGTACAAACATACTAATCCAACATGTTTATTACTATACACATCGAACATTGTGCATATGTTACCAGCACTACTATGCTACTTTTTCACGTAGTCGCCATCGAGATTGATCTACTTGTCCCATCGGTGCACGAGTGCATACAAATACTCCTCGAATAATCTTTTGGACATCCCTCGTAATGTATGTATATATGTATAACATTGCATATTTCTCAATTCTGAATTCCATTCCAATGTCTTGGCTGAAGATTTATTTCCCGCAAATAACTGGTTATTCATTTACATGCAATCTTTGAGTCTTTCTGGTGTATTAGTGAATTTATATCCGCTTTTCCACTTCAGAAAGATGAAAATAAACGGTGTCATAACTATTACGAACAGTAGTGAGGAGAGAAAGATTACTTGAAAAATATCTCTCTGTACGTTGACCTAAGTAAGGAATTCTTTAACTGTAGTTAGCTCTAACCTCTAGTTCTTCATGCCATTAGATACAAATATGACCACATTTTCTTCAAGCTTGGATAAAGTTAAACATTCCAATATGATAATAATAATAATAATTGACAATATGGAAAAGAAAAGATTGAGAAACTATTTTAGTGCATCTCAAAATGTCTTATTAAATGGAATCTATCCATTTCGTCTCTCAGTATAGATTTCCTCAGGGGAAAAAATATACGAACGTGAACCGTAAATCCTGACGTCGGGAGGAACCCGGATGTTTGTTGAAAAGTCATCAATCATGTTCAGTCTCACTGTTTGGGGAAAGGAGAGGAGGCCATGTGTAGCTGTTATCATTTTGTTTCATCTATTCAATGTGTATGCCTGTCTTAAGATGGTGTATTTCAGGGTTATGTTACGGGTTACATTCCAATATCTAATTTTAGAGGATCATGTCATTATCTTTCGCTTTCTATGCATGCCATGCTAGATTCTCCTTCCTTGATTTTATCTCTTGTGTGAAGCGGCAGAAAACCAACCTGATGTTAAAGATCGCTTCGAATTGTATTAAAAATGTACGTGTTATCTATGAACATTTATATTATTAGTCAATATTTTGCCGAAAATATCTTGCTGTTTTCAGAGGCGGCGAATGGGACCCACAGATCCTGCAACTGCGGTGGGGCACCGGAGTTCTTGGTGCAAATTATCTGAGGAACCCCGAAAAATCTAAAAGATGATCTAAAAATATCTAAAATATATTTGCAGGGCGGGACAGTCGGACCTGGCACCGCTACTGTTTTCTCTTAGAATTAGAGTTATCGCCAGACTCCAGGACAAAGTCAGGTGTTGACTTTGTTTTCCTACCGTAACAAGGACAACACTCACCAAAATTAGTGATGTAAACCGATATGAAAAATCCACATCGCCAGATTTGAAGTCAGGACCTAGTAATTACTAAATGAGTGTCTTACTGACTGTGCTAAACTAACAAATCTCAGGTATTAACGAAAGATTATCCTACATATACGCATGGGATTATTCCATTCTAATAAATAAATATAGAAACACTTCTTTTAATTTATTATATATACAATACAAAAGTTGCACTAATCCTCTTTAGTCGGAATAGAAGTTAGAGTGGAGTTTGACCCTGCAGCATCCAGTGTTGTTACCTCATGTTTTCTATTTTTATTAGATGAAGTGTTGCAAAACAGTATCACTAATTTGGGCTACTATTTTATTTCATGTACATTTTTAATTATTTAGTTGCTAAATCACAATTTAACTCAGGCCGTCGACCTACGTCAGTGAGTAAACAACGTGGATCGGAAATAAAGGATTATATTTGTTGTTGTTGTTGTTGTTGTCGTTGTTCTTGTTGTTGTTCTTGTTGTTGTTCTTGTCATCTAATGGACAGCACTTTCCGTAGTATGGGGGCTGTTCTGAGTAGGGAGATCTTTTGGACTACATGGATGTTTATGTTACTTGGGATACGGTTGCTGAACATTTTCACAAGTCTTAGAGCTCCGATGACCACTGGTGTTATGGTGGTTTTCATGTCTCACATCCTGTTGATCTCGATTTCCAGCTCCTTGCACTTGGACATTTTCTCAGTCACTTCCACGGAACTGTTTCTGTCAGATGGTATTGCTATGTCAATGAGCATGCACCTATTTTCTTTTCTGTCTTTGATAACGATGTCAGGTCTATTCGGTCTTATTTCTCAGTTTGGACGGGCATGTCACAGAGGATGGTGACTTCGTCGTTTTCAGTGACAGTGTTTGGTTGGTGCTCATACCATCTTTCAGGTGTTTTGATTCTGTATTTCCTACAGATCTTCCAGTGTAGGTATGCCGCTGCCTTGATCTGCCTGTGGATGTACTCGGTCTTTGCCAGTTCCGGACAGCCTGAGACGATGTGCTCGACCGTTTCCTCGTACTTTCCACAGATCCTGCACTGTGGGTCTGTTCCATCCTTTATTATGCGATGGTGATAGGATCCGGTTGCGAGGCTTTGGTTTTGTGCTGCAATGATGATCAGGCCCTCCGTTTCTGCTTTCAGTCCGGTGCTCCTCAGCCACTGGTGTGTCGATTGTTGGTCTACATCGGCTTCTTTCACGCTTCTTGGATACTTCCCGTGCATTCTTTTTTACTCCCATCTTTCTTGCAGATGTTGTTGGCCATGTTATTTTGCCTTTTGCTTTACTCGTTTGGCGTCGATGGTGGTCTCCTTTTTTCTATTGATGGGGTTTCGGGGATATCAAGTTGTTTCTTGAGGAGTGCAGCATCTTTTCTGTGGAGTGGGTCTATTTGGAGGAGTGGATCATCTGTTTTTGACAGGTAAGCATCTAACCCGATAGTGGACGTTCTTGGTAGGTAGAGCCTGACAACATCTGCTTTCGGGTGATGCATCTTCTCCTTGGTAAGCATTTTCCTTGTCTTGATGTCTAGTCTCTTGATGTCATTCAGGTTCCAGTTGATGACGTTGAAGCTGTATGTTACTACAAATATTGCTAGGGTGTTTATAGCTTTGAGCCTATTGACTGCATTGAGTTCGCTTTTGAGTATCATACGCACTCCCCTGAAGTACTCTTCATAGTTGAGTGCTGTATGCCATCTTCGTTCACCCTTAGGTACTTGTATGTGGCACCCTGGTCTAGTCCCTTGATCGTGGTTTTGATGTCAATGTCTATGTCCACAGTTTCGGTCAGCTTTCCTCTCCTAAAAGTGGATTTGGCACACTTTTCTATCCCAAACGCCATCTTGATGTCATCGCTGAAGGTCTTGACAATGGGGAGTAGACCTTTTAGTTAGTTGCCGTCCTTGGTCTTCTGGTCGTCTACGTAGAACAGGTGGCTCAGCTTGTGAGCAAGTACATGACTCCCCATGTAAGCCATTTGGGACATTTCTCAGGCTTCTCGATTATGTCATTGTAGGCCCATGTGAGGTATTCGTGGATGCTGGGTAGGCTCTTGATCCAGAAATTAGCGATTTTGTCAATCCCTGGTGCTTTCCAGTTTTTGGCCTTGTTAACAGCAGCAGTGATCTCTGTGATGTGGATGTCCGACCATTTTTGCGCCTCTACGTGTTTGTAACGGTCCTGTTGTTGTTGGATCCACGAAGTTCTTTCATTGTGAGACTCGTTGCTTTCTCAGATTTCAATCCAGAACTCCTCAACCGCTTCGGCAGTAAGTGGTACGTAGACATCTATCTTCTTTTTGTCCAGCTCTCGGTAGAGTCTTTTGGTATCTTCTTTGAAGATTTTGTTTTGCCAAAAGAACTTGCTTCTTTTGGTGAATCTACTGAGTCTCTGCGCTTTTGATAGGACTTGTTGTTTAGCGTCTCTTTAGCTACCGGCACATCTTCCTTCTTTCCGATGTTTAGCTGTCGTTTCAGCTGTTTCCTTTTTCCTTTCTTTATGTTGGAATCTTTTTTCTAACTCACTCAGGAGCGATAGTTGACCACGCATTTTTTTTTATTTCGTTCTTGATTTTTTCTTCCAATGCTGGTGGTTTTGTTTTTTGTTTTTGTTCTTGTTGTTTAGGTCTTACTCCTGCTGCGTCTGCGATGGCATATATGAGTTGGTTGATTTCGGTTTTCCCGTATCGTCTTTGATTATTATTATTATTATTATTATTATTATTATTATTATTATTATTATTATTATTATTATTATTATCGTCGTCGTCGACGTCGTCGTCGTCGTCGTCGTTGTTGTTGTTGTTGTTATTAGTATTTCACTACTATTTTCCTTCATCTTGATTTTTTGATTTCTTTAGTTGCTTTTCATCACACCGGGGGCTTATTCTTTATGTAATATCCATACTATTTAATCAATGCCGTGGGTAGACGGCCTGAGTTATGTTGTGATTAAAATCAACTAAAAAATTTAAAAAATAAGATGGGGGAAAATAGTTGTTAATAAGAGTTATTGCATTTGAAGAATAACCTCAGCTAAAAGTCGATTTTCAAGACTATCATAACCCACTCTTTGAGCTTCTGATCACGCTTCACGCAAAACAGTTATTACAAATCCTCTGATCTCCTGAACCAAGAAAGTTAGCACAACTTACTTCGTTCATTTTGCCATATTTAAAACCATTTTGTTTTATCATAACTCTTAAAAGATGTATGCCCATTGAAAGGAAACTGCAAACAAGTACAGGATCGCTTTGACTGATGTTTTGTTTTATGTGACCAATAAAAAAATATTCCTATTCTGTTTTCTAAATTTTGAAACATAATTTATAATTATATATGATAAGAAAACTCATGCTTTTCAAGATATGAAAGAAATAAGGCATTTCCGATTGATTCTACATGACTATCCAGTAATTACATTGGAAAACCCAGGATTTTTATGTAACTTAACAAAAAAACGTTTTCGTTGAACATGATTCTATTGCAATTGGATTAGGAATCTTATAGATGCGCTCCAGATAAATGTATGGCTGTGCAAGCTGATGTAGACTTCTCCATTGAACAATATCAAATCATAAAGGATATCATTCCGAAAATGTAATTGTAGGTAATTAATACTTAATAAACAAGCAAGGAAATGTGATTGATTTTGTTGATAGTGCCAAACTGATTCCTCTCGTTCTCCAAATATAAGTTTATGTAAAGTTTAAAGTAAAGTATACAATGAACGCACGATACCCGCTATGACGTACAGATACGAAACAAGGAAACACAGGGAGCTATGGAAAGAGCAATGCTAGGTATAACTGTGGAGATAGAAAAAGATTAACATGGATCCGAGGGCGGACTAAGGTGAAGGATATTATACAAATAATCAAGCGACAAAACTGGAGATGGACCGGACACTTAGCTAGAAGAAAGGACAACAGAGGGAGCAGAAGGTGAACCAAGTGATGCCCATGGGACAGTAAATGCAACAGAAAAAGGCCAGACACAATATTGAGGGATGGTATAGAATAAGACATGACAGAGACTAGCACAATCACAGTCATCATGGGTGGAGATGGGAAAGGCATTTTCTGTCCAACAGTGGACCTATAATGTCTGATGATGATGATGATGATGATGATGATGATGATGTATAATGTTCGAACTGTGTGATTAATATTCATTACTGATTTCAGACGGTTTTAGTGATCACTGCCCAACAAAACGCGAGAGAAGTAACCCATTCATTGGTCACCCTTTTTCCCCAATGTTTTAATTGATCACTCCTAACACGGCATGCTGCCAAAAGACATTGGTCACGTGGGGGTTTCTATTGTTGACGAACCAGACCTGTTAATCACTGCTACACACTACACTGGTTTATTGCTGGGTTTGATTTATTCATATGTTCTGACATTTATATGTATCTATCTATGTATCCGGACTTCGCCCATTCCTAACCGTTCATAGTAGAAACTTGAAATTTTGCGCACACACTTCCCTCAGTGGATGATGATGATGATGATGACGATGTATAATATTCGATCTATGTGATTAATATTCATAACTGAATTAACTGCATTGGCAAAGAAGCAGGTTATGTTGAAAAATAAATGTTTGTTACGTAAAATAAATGCTTATTTCATTATTAAACTACGGGGTTATTAATTTACCTACGTATATACACTGATGAGCCAAAACATTATGACCACCTGCCTAATAAGGTATTGGTCCTCTATGTGCCTGCAACCCCTTATCAGGCATGAACCCTATAAGACTTCTAAAGGTTTCCTCTTGGACATGGTGCCAGGATTTTAAGAGCAAGTTCTTAACTGCTGTAAGTTACGTGGTGGAGGTTCTGCAGAACGAACTTGTTGATCCAACACAACAATGGAATTGAGATCTGGGCTAATATGCTTATATACCCCAGACTCTTACATATGAAAATGTTACCAGACAGTAGCTGTCATTTTTGCCACGTGTGACTAGTCATCATATTTTGGCTCATCATTGTATCTGGTGGGGAGAGAGAAAGACAGCGAGATGAGACAGTGAGACAAAGAGAAACATTTCTTTTTTAAAGAACGAAACAAAGGACCCAGCTTTCTAATCTTTGGTAGTCTTTGCCAATATATACAACGGTAAAACTATCAACAGTCTCACCTAGATACGATGTGTCTTATCAGGATACGATGATTAAGTTCTGACGGCATCATCAGTGCGAAAACTGTTGCATCAAATAACAATCATTGGTTCTTGGTAGCCATCGGGCAAACAGCTTTGACAGAGATAATTATTTTGAGGAAGCATCGCAGCCTGTCACAAGTGCAGATAACACTTACGCCTCTTTTGCGCCGCACATCATGGTGTAATGGTTAGCGACCTGAGCACTCTAATCATTACTGCTGGGTAGAGGGTTCGATACTCATTCGGTGCCCAATGCTTGTGGCCTTGTGCCAAATCTTAGCTAAGCATAGTAAATAATAACGGCTAGAAAAAGTCAACCCAAACTGTCATCAAAACTGTCACCAAAACTGTCAACAGGTTTATTCAGTTTTCAAGTTGGTCTGGCTGGCTGGTTGGCTAGCTAGCTGTCTGGCTATATATCTATCACGTGCACAGGCCGCACCAATGGAGCTATAGCGCTGAAAATGTAAACATTTGTCTGGTGCCCCCCCCCCGCCAAAACAAGGTTTTAGTTGGGGGTTCAGTTTTCAATGTAAGTTTATGTTAAATTGAAAACCTTAGTTTGTGTCCCGCAGTATACACATTTTCTTTTTGTTGAAAATTCATACTTTTTTAGTGATCACTGCCCAACAAAACGCGAGAGAAGTAACCCATTCATTGGTCAACCCTTTTTCCCCAATGTTTTAATTGATCACTCCTAACACGGCATGCTGCCAAAAGACGTTAGTCACGTGGGGGCTTCTATTGTTGACGAACCACCGCTACACACAACACTGGTTTATTGCTGGGTTTGGGTTATTCGTGTGTTCTGTGTTGGGGGTGATCAATTAAAAAGTTGGAAAAATGGGGTGGGGGTCAATGAATAAGTTACTTCTCATCTTTGTTGGGCTGTGATCACTAAAAAAGGTCTGAATTTTCACAGAGAAAACGGGCGCAAACTAGTGACCAATTTAGCATAAACTACATTACATATTGAACCCCCTCTAAAAACATATTGGGGTGGGGGTAAAAAAACAAAAGCAATAATTTTCCCTACTCATTGAGCCATACATAGATAGATACATAGATAGATATAAATATGTATCTATGTATCTATCTATGTATCCGGACTTCGCCCATCCCTAATCGTGCATAGGAGAAACTTGAAATTTTGCACACACACTCCCCTCAATGAGTAGGGGAAATTATTGCTTTTGTTTTTTTACCCCCACTCCAATATGTTTTTAGAGAGGGTTCAATATGTAATGTAGTTTATGCTAAATTGGTCACTAGTTTGCGCCCGTTTTCTCTTTGAAAATTCAGACCTTTTTTTAGTGATCACAGCCCAACAAAAGATGAGAGAAGTAACTTATTCATTGACCCCCACCCCCATTTTGCCAAGTTTTTAATTGATCACCCCCAACACAGCATATATAGGTAGTGGTGATTCATAATGTCCTTGGAAGGCTAGTTTCTATTCTTTTCATGTCACCTCCTTTTCTCTATGTGATCATTTTTGTGTGTGTGTGCGCCATCACTCGAGATGTTGTCTTGCTGGTGCAAAGTGTACACCAGAGCTGCTAAATACGGACCGATCAATATCACCAGACAAAGTGATTCAAGCCTCATTTCTTCTACTGCCTTCTTAGAGTTCAATATTCACAATGCAAACACGGTGACATCGGTGTTTAAGTGCGGATGCTTTTAATGAACAATTCGTCGGTCATAATAATAGCGCCCCCGAGGCCTTACCATAACAAAAGAACTATATTATCGATAGCTGTTTTTTTATTGATGAGGTTCGAGAGAAACGGTAATGTCTATTGTCCTGGAATCTACCACTTGGGTCGATCGCTTTTATCTCATGTTTTACACACATTTGATTCTGAAAGAGCTGATATTTGTTCTAAAAAACTACGAGTGAATTCAACAGCTGAATAAAACAGACCTCGTGTCTCTATCAACGAAGCTGGACAGTGGTAATCTATTGACCCATGTTTGCCTGTCTATTTGTTGTCGGTTTGACCACACAATATTTCTCAATGAATTTCTATGCCATTTTGTGGAAGGGTTTGCTGTAGGACAAGGAACAATTGATTAAGTTTTGTCGTTGTTGTTAACATTGCTGTATAGGAAAATATTTCGGCTTTTCGGATGTAATGACACAGTAATGACGTGTTCACAGCGACGTCGTCATAATGGAAGTGTAGTGCAATAACATCAATGTAATTGTCACGGTGAGGTTGGCGTTATCGGGGGTATGCCTTCTCCGAATGCTTTCAGTTTGTCCTGTATTTATGTTATGACGCCAGTTATGGAGGGCCAATTATCGCGGGTACCGTACTAAGAAATTGCTGGGACTTGATATTTACTAAGTTTAGCTTAGTAAGACACAAGGCCAAGTTATGGTAGGATTACTGTTTTGCGCTAATCTTCCAAGTGGAAAGGTCTGCCTTGGAAATCAGCATTCGAAATCCTACCCCCTGATACAAGGTCATAGTAAAAGGAGCTGTGTTAGGATCGAACTCACTAAACTAGTAAATCAATCGGTGGTTCAGGGCACATCAGCTACTCATAAATAAACATTTTCGGAAGAATTCTGAGGGTCTTGAAAGTTGTCAAGTGTTGAGACGAAAATATTTAAAACTCGGAAGACGCCCAGAAAACAGTATAAATAAAAATATTTGGAAGAATTCTGAGGGTCTTGAAGGTTGTCATGAGTTGAGACGAAAAGATTTAAAACTCGGAAGACGCTCAGAAAACAGTATAAATAAAAATATTTGGAAGAATTCTGAGGTTCTTGAAGGTTTGTGATGAGTTGAGACGAAAAGATTTAAAACTCGGAAGACGCTCAGAAAACAGTATAAATAAAACATATTCGAAAGAATTCTGAGGGTCTTGAAGGTTGTCATGAGTTGAGACGAAAAGATTTAAAACTCGGAAGACGCCAGAAAACAGTATAAATAAAAAATTTTCGAAAGAATTCTGAGGGTCTTGAAGGTTGTCATGAGTTGAGACGAAAAGATTTAAAACTCGGAAGACGCCCAGAAAACAGTATAAATAAAAATATTTGGAAGAATTCTGAGGTTCTTGAAGGTTGTCATGTGTTGAGACGAAAATATTTCAAACAATGATGAGAATAGAAAGTCTTCATTGCATATTTAAAAGGGTTTTATTTTCATACACATCAACTATGTTCAACAGCATATCTAATATATACATACATGTGTTAAATAATTTAAACGAGTATGAAAAAAACGAGTATCTGAAAACAAGGATCTACAATAAGGCCAACTTGCATTAAGTACATTCGTATCTAATCTCTCACGGTTTTGCATTTTGTAAACATACTTTACAGTTTCTAGTGGGGTTTGTTATATTCCAAAAGAATAACTCACTATCGTAAGACGAGTTATCCCGTAGCGAACAGGTTAAGGCAAGAAGCAGTTGCTGTATGTCTCTTCTTTATTTAAAGAGAGACTTGCAGTATATAGTGGGATAAGCAAAAGAGACAAGTAGATGATGATGTGCAACTATGACAATGATCATTCTAAGACTAACAGGAGTCAGATGGAAAGAGTAAATTAAAAAAGCAGTCGTAGAATGAGAATTTGTTTAAAATCGTAAGCAGATTTTACGACCGGATGAATGTAGACACTAAGTTTAATTTCTGTTTGTGTCTTACCGGGAAACTGCAGTTACGATATCTAACTGCTGGTATCAGATCGCCACACAAGATATTTCTCCATCACTTCCTGATAGCCCTTATTTAAAAAAATACGTATTCCAATTTTCTTCAAACGTGCCCCAAACTTCCTTTGCCAGTTACGCATCTTCACGTATTCAAGGGTTAACTGAAAACTTTTCCCCCGACAATCTGTATCGACAAGAATTCTTGGAAGACACTTTACTTAACAAATGTATTCGCTGAAAACAACTACTGTGTTGGCGAAGCTTCGTAAAATAACTGATATTAAGACTTTTAGAGAGAGCGCAATTTAAACAAAGAACATCATTTTAGTACGCGTGACCAATCACCCAACATATGACAGGGTATATTATTTTGAAACGAATCAAATCACAAAAAGAATTTCGATGAAATCTTCTTGGGAGCCTTTGTCCAGAAGATACAAGGCGAGCAGAAAGTCAATTCACCAGTGTGAATGTGTCTAAGGCAGGGGTCGCCAAAGTGGTCGATATCGACCCCCGGGGGTCGATGGAACTATCCAGGGGGTCGATAAATGCCCGGGAGTCAAAGAGGGGTCGATAAACGCTGGGAGGGATCTATTGAACCTTTAGGTCAAAAACTGACATTTACAAATACAACTTGCTGATACACATTTCTGATTTATATATAGTTATTTCTTATTGTCTCTTTATGTTAGATTATAGATAGGGCCAGCTTTTAAGCCAGTTGTACGAATGCATTTGAAGTTTTGAATTCTAAAATGCAAATGGCTTATTTAGTTTACAGCTATTAGCCACAAAGTGAAAAGAAAGGAAAGGCGACCAACAAAGAGACGGAAAAGGGGTATCAAGTGACGCTGAAAGGGTAGTTAGTAATGATTTGGCGTACGGAAATAAGATCGAGAGAAAAGCAATCGTTTTGACCTCGGTCACCGAAGATAACGGCTGGGTTTGAAAGCATCCCTTCTCTCTTCTGATTGGCTGGGGAAACAAAGCAAAGCAATCTTAGTTTTCGGAGAAATATGTCTTTGCCTAGCAGTGACGAAAGATGGGTCGGTTTTGGGACTCTGAAAATTTGAAAGTTTTGCTATTCATCCAAAGGGGGAAACCGTCAAGTCCCCCAGGAAAAGAATAGTCAAGACGAAGAAAAAGGAAAAGAATCATTGTGTTAAGATAAAGGGAATAGGGAAAGAGACAACCACTCTACTGACGAAACATACACTTGGATGAGAAGAAAAGAAAAAATATATATGACACGATATATCATTTTCCTTGTAGGAACGTTTTCTAGCATAGTCACTTTCCATATAGGCTCGAATGAAAAGTCCATTGTGTTTCGAACGGCCAGCGGAGAACAGAAAACACAAGAAACAATTGTGCAACACAATATCCGAAAATAGCTGAGTTGGGAAACCTGAAAAGTCCGAACAAGACGGGATGAGAATAGAAGAGAAAAGGTCCAGAGAAGCTGAACATGTGCATACCCTTTCGGTGTTGGGGCCTTCGTTGTATAGTTGTTGCTGTAGAGATAATAATATCTCGCATGCATGTGTTCTTGTGAATAATTAAATAGGAGAGAAACATTTCGGTGGAAGAAGAATTCTCTTTATTTGCGATTACACATTCCCTAAATATATCCCGGGTGACTTTCTAACTTCGAGCGAAAACATTTTGCGCTGTCCTTCCAAGAATAAATATATCCTGTATTCCCTTTCCTTCTCTCTCCTCCACTTAGTTACAGGTCATTTAACTTCTGCTTGTGTGAATCCGGACATGCAACCGGTTGATTCTTCAAATCTATTTCTCTAACTACCAAATAAATCTTAGAAAACTCATTAGCCAACAACAACTGTTTTAATTGGCTGCACAATATCACGTGACACTATTCCAGCTTCCAACGTCTTTTCCCAGGCTAAAATACGTCATACATCAGATGGCATTTAGGGCTGTCAGTCCCAAGATCAACAATGATAAAAGGCACTTGGCTTCTCAGCAGGTGTTCGATTTTAGAAGACCAAGATGCAGACTTGCTGTCTCTTGTTCAAGTAGTTCTGTAATACAACTCAGAAAGATGTCATAGTAAACTACTGATATGTTGGTCAGCTTGCCATTCCAATTATCCTACACTTGAAAAACCTTCCATATTCTAACATTTCCTAATTGTTTGTTGAGAAAGCAACTGTCTTGGAAGTCTTGGAAGGAGGGGAAGAGTCAAATCGATTAGGAGTCAACTTCCCTTACTCCTTTCTAATCAGTTATCTTTCCCTCGCCCCTCTCCCCCTCGCTCTCTCTGGCATGCAGAAACAACTTAAACTATTGACTTTTCGAATCAGTAAAAAGGCAATACCTCATTTCTTTTAAAAAGAGTAACGTTTTTCTTTTGTATTTCGCCACTTTGCATATGTGTACACACGTGCACCTGTGCTATATTTATTCTATATTCTGTTTGTTTTCAGTAAAATGTGATATACTGACTTACCATAATTATTGTATCGGTTGATATGTAATTATATACTATCGATTTGGTACATTTTCTGAAGATTTGGTACGTTTTAGGTTGTGATATTGGTACGTTTGATAGGTTTCTTTCAGCAGCCCTGCCTGGGGCTCGATGAGGGATCAAGGATTCCATGAATGGGTCGATAGTATAAAACGTTTGGCGATCTCTGATCTAAAGGGACATGTTGTCACTCAACCTATCCTTCTTTCAGCAACATGCACAATAGTTCTTACAAGAATTACATCTATAACACTCAAAGACACATGTACCAACTGACCAAATAAAATACATTTTTGTCGTACAAACTCACCCAATACCAAATCCATAGTAGTGTATGTGTTAAAGTTGTATTTAAAATGGAGTGAAGGTTGTAAGGGGAGAATTGAATTAATGTTCCATTCAAAAAGTAACGGCCAAATGGTTACAATAAGAATAGCAGCAGCAGTAGTAGCCATCAGTGGGTGTAGTAGTAGCAGTAATAATTCCCACTGTGAAAGGAGGTGGTAAAAAATGAAGAAAAGCCGCTATGTTTAGTATTGGCGGGCAAATACAAACAAAGACACTATTAATATAAAGAGAAAAAGAACAAAGGCATCAGATAGAAATAAACGTTACATTTAATAAAAAACATGAAATGAAACGAAGTACATATATGCATGTTAATAAAGGAAAGATCGTACGATTAATAAAGGAGTTGGTGTCACTTATAGAAATATGCTAGCTTGTAAGCAATCATGTTGGTTCCTTAGACGTAGAGCGATACTGAGAGGATAATAGTAGAGCTTGTTTTTAATGTATACCAATGTAAGTACTGGGTTATCGTGTAAGTTCAGTAAGAAGAGAAATACATTCTTGTCTCTATGGGCAGGGAGAACCGTACAATTGCCACAAAATGTCAGGGTGCTGCCGAGAGAGAAATGCGTGTCTAGTAGGAAAGACGTAGATATGAATGCGAATAGGTAAGGTTTTTAACGTATCTAGGAAAGCACGGGCTAGTAAGCAATGAAAATCCGTATACACGGGGTTTTTTAATAGTGCTGACGTCACGGAAAAAGGGGAAACTATATTTACTTTCGTATTTCATATTGCAGTCCAATGTTCAGATCCCTATTTTCGTATTTACGACTATTGTTATCAAAGTAGCCGCTACAGTAGCTACAATAGTAACCATTTCTACCTATATTGTATTATTGAGTGCACAATTACATCTTTTGTTATGTGTTATGGAAAGAAATTGTCTGTTTTATTTCATGCCTTCCGACACTTCATTCTACAATTCTATTTTCCAGTTTCTCAAGAAATGCGTCTTCCATACCCTTCCCACTGCTAAGTGAAACAAAGGACACACAGAATATACTTAAAAGTTCGCTTGCATACATACGAGTTGTTGATGGCATAATAACAAATATTTATCTGTAAACGTAGCTAATTGAAATGATCATATGAGGTTCACTGGGCAACAATTGATTAGATAAGGCTATGTTTACACTTAGCTATGAGTGTAACGTGGCGGGTTCAGGAAACATTAGAACACTTCTTGCTATATTAGATATTCAATTAATGGTTAGTCTTTCATTATTCGAGGATATCTATGGCCATGATCATCTCAGGTTGACGAAAAGTTCTTGTCGATCGAAATTTGCAATCTCACACACAAACTCCTGAAATTTAAAATAATTACAAGCGTTTCTTTTACTTAGATGTAGTTTTTATTTTTTTATTTTATTGTCTTGATACTTCAGAAATTGCGTTCCGATAAAATGAACGCATTCAAGCGACAGAGATTAAGAATTTCTACTAGGCTAGCCATCTTGAGTGATCTTCAAGGGTAGCCGGCCACGACCAGGGGAAGGGGATGTCAAAGACTACATGTATCAGACTCCTTCCCACTTCCCTTACTTTCTTTACAGTGTCTCTCTTTTTCTCTCCACTAATAATTAATTATAAAGTTACCTATGCGCAATTCCTCTACAGACTTAACCCAGTGACAGACAACTCTTATAATTAATGTCGAAGTTGAAATAAATCTTATTTTGATAAGTTCAATAATCCGACTTATCGTCATTTCTTCCTTTGGTTCAGAGATAAAGATGAGATGATCGATAATGCGATTTGTGTATTATTTACAGAGACGCAATACGAGGTGTTGGTGGTATAATAACAAATATTTAGCTCTAAACGTAGCTAGTTGAAATGATCACAAAGGCGGTCCCAGAAGGTCTTCCAGAATACCTTCAAGACCCTTAGACATTTTCAAAAGATTTGTATTTATAGTGTTTTCTGAGCGTCTTCTTGATTTTAAAACCGTCAAGTCCCTTAGAATTCATACTGTTTTCTGAGCGTCTCCGAGTTTTAAACATTCAAGACCCACATAAGTATTCAGAAAATTTGTATTCATACTGTTTTCTGAGCGTCTTCTGAGTTTTAAACGTACAAGAATTTCAGTAGTTGATATGCCCTGAAACGCAATTTTAGCCAATCTTGGATGCATAAATTTCAAAGTTCAAAAAGTTCACCCTAAAATCCCCCCTTACACACCTAACAGACTGTCAGCTCAACAGACTGTATCCGCACCTGGATGTGGTTCACATGGCTACAATAGATTAGATAAGGTTTCCACTTAGCTATGAGTGCAACGTGGCAGGTTCAGAAAACATTAGAACACTTATTGCTATATTAGATCTTCGATTAATGATTTCGTCTTTCATTGTTTTAGGATATCTATGTCCGTCATCATCTCGGGTTGACGAAAAGTTCCAGTCGATACAAATTCCTGAATTTAAAAACAAATCACAAACGTTTCTTTTACTTAAGAAATGTAGTTTTGTTATGTTCATATACTTCAGAAATTGCGGTATGGTAAACAGAACTCATTCAAGCGACAAAGAGTAAGGGTTACTACTAGGCTAGTCATCTTGAATGACCTTCAAGGGTAGCCAGCCACGACCAAGGGAAGGTTATCATCAAAGACTACATGTAACAGACTCCTTCTGTAATAATATGACGAGTATGGGTGACTTAATTAGGTTCATTTAGTGTCTCTAATAAGGAATAGTTCATTCGTCGATAGTTCATTTTAGCTTGTAATAAGAAAATGAAAGCCCCACATTTATCACGGTCAGAAAAGTAAAATTAATACGTTTTGTTTCCCAGGCTATAGGACGCTTCTTCGTGTCAGAGGTGAAATGACCGATTCACAGCGGGAGAAAGGATAGGATATCAAATTGACGCCATTCATTAGATTCGTCTGGTTATCTTCCTAGGGATTTTGCGAAAGGACCCCTGTCGGGTTGGGGCCACAAGTTAAGATTATGATCTTGTTAGTGACAATTCGAAAACACATTAAGGATGTTGACGACCATTCGCGAAAAGGCCCCATGTTGTGAGTTAGCAGATTATGATAGGATCGCTGATCAAAGACAGAAATCAAAGACGGAAATGAAGGCGAGCTGTGTGAGTGACAATTCGAAAACACATTAAGGATTTTGACGTATTGGTTGATCAAAGACAAATGTTATTGAGAAAGTAAAATTAACGGAAGTGAAAATGTAAGCGATACATATAAATGTAGCTATCATCTGGAAACATAGAGATAGTCTTGCCGCGTGTGTGCTAAATAGATGTAGGTTTTTCTTAGCTTTTCTCTCTCTCCGTACACACCTTGTCAAGTTAACCACCCTTCATTTCCCTCTGGGGACGAAATGTAAACATGATGTGTTTTGGAAATCTGTTGCGGGTGATTAGATTTGTTATGTTTTTACGGCGAGAACTCAAAGCCGTAGCCAACGAAAATAAAAACAACTTTCTTAGACCTTTTAAACGGTCTTCGTCACACACCTTTGTGCATCCCTGCATCTGGTATGTATATGTATGCATGTTAACAACAAACTGACTATGTTACATTTCCCACTTTACTTTCTTTACAGTGTCCTTCTGTTGTTCTCTTTCTCATGTCTCCCTTAAAAAATGCTACTTCGCCTGTGTCATTTCTATCTTTGCTAAAGGTTTTTCTCTTACATTTGGTTCTCCCTTGCGTGGTGGCCATATTTGTGAAATAATTTGTTTTTTCTCCTGTTTTAGATGACCGCACTCACTCTAGTTCTATCAGAATGTTCGATTTCATGCTGTCGTCGTCCCCCCGCCCATCGTGGGCGAAAAGGCCCCGACGGTCTTTTTTACGACCGCTCACTTCTCGCGTAAAATACCAACTGCTTGAAGAAAATGGTTTAGAATCCGATCTCTCAAAGCCAACTTCCGTATACGGGTATTAGAAGACGCCCATACGGGAAGAGATACCAAAAGATCCATTCCTTATAAGGAAAGCGATTAACCCCTCGTGAATCTCTGCCTTTCCTTTCTCTTCTCTTTTAGCAAAGTATTTTCTTTTAACCCTAAAAAATAAATCCCCCATTGTCTAAAATTATTCCGCTTGCTCGCTAATAACAACCCTGCTTATTCTAAATAATCAATGCTTGTAAAATTACACTATCCTTGTATTATTTTATATGTGCTTGAAAACCAATGTCTGTAGTTCGAATCGATATTTGATTACCACTCTGAGAATGGTGTAAATAAGCATTGAAATGTAACAGCACACCCTTGTTAGATGCTTAATATTAATTAAATAAGAGATTTTGTCTAAGTTTAGCCAAGTAATTATTTACAGATATAACCAAATAAGAATAGAGACCTTGGTTATAAGAACGGCAGAGAATTACGAATAAAGGTACTGCGTGAAAAATCTCCTGCTAAGAGTGTGAGATCTATTCCCCATTTTTACTTACATTGCTTTTGGGTGTCACTTTGGGTGTAGCTTCCGTGACCGAGGCATTCAAACAAAAGCTAATTTTGGCTACTGTGTTGTGTGCTTCACGAACGTCTGGGAAGTACTGAATTGACCCGTAATCAGTACAAACCGACTTCCAAAGGTTTTTAGTGCTTTTTCTTCAATAAAGCTGCTTAACGATTTGCGTTGCAGCGCTGTCATGGCAACGGGTTCGTAAAAAGCAAAAATTCAAGATTAGAGTTCAACCCATCATGTCAAAGATTATCTACGACTTTAAAGGGAGAGAAACGGAAATCAAGATTTTAAAATAAAACAGGTCTGGTTAGTCACTCAATAGAAACCGTTACGTGATCAACGTCTTTTGGCAGCATGTCGTGTTGGGGATGACGAATTAAAAAATTGGGAAAAGGGATGATCAATGAATAAGTTACTTCACTCGCCTTTTTTTGGGCGGTGATCACTAAAAATTCCGAATTTTCAAAAAACAAGCGTGAACGCTGCCGGACACGGAACCAATTTAGCAAAAAAAGATTTCTAAACCTAATATGGAGTACATGTTTAAATGTCCAGCAATCTAGCTCCATTGATGCGGTCAGTACGCGTGACACATATATAGCCAGCAAGCCATCCAGACCAACTTGAAAACTGAAGAAACCTATGTTGATGTTGATGTTGACAGTTTTGGTTGATGGCTTCTAAAAATACTCATTGTCCATGACAACGGGAGAGGCTAGAATAAGCTCCAGTGACAGCCTCAATCGCTGGATGCTCCGTAATTTCTTATCTTCCTACTTCAGGCCTTCACCAGCGACGGATTATCTAGCATCTGATGCCCTAGGCTGATCTTTAATTAGGCTCATCCTGACACTGCATATTGATCCATCATTCGTTGGTTAGAATAAAGTGACGTCAAACCACGTTAAATAACATATAAGACTGTACTAGGTATAATGTACTTGAGTAATATTTAATTGATAAGTTTTTTATAAAATATTGTAGTAGAAAGGTCTCTTTAAAACGGTAGAACCGCAAGACACACGGTCTCTTTAAAACGGGAGAACCGCAAGGCACACAGTCTCTTTAAAACGGGAGAACCGCAAGACACACGGTCTCTTTAAAACGGGAGAACGGCAAGGCACAAAGTCTCTTTAAAACGGGAGAACCACAAGACACGCAGCCTCTTTAAAACGGGAGAACCGCAAGACACGCAGCCTCTTTAAAACGGAGAACCGCAAGGCACACAGTCTCTTTAAAACGAGAGAACCGCAAGGCACACAGTCTCTTTAAAACGGTAGAACCGCAAGACACACGGTCTCTTTAAAACGGGAGAACGGCAAGGCACAAAGTCTCTTTAAAACGGGAGAACCGCAAGGCACACAGTCTCTTTAAAACGGGAGAACCGTAAGACACACAACTTCTTTAAAACGGGAGAACCGCAAGACACAGTCTCTATAAAACGGAAGAACCATAAGGCACACAGTCTCTTTAAAACGGGAGAACGGCAAGGCACACATTCTCTTTAAAACGGGAGAACAGCAAGACACACAGTCTCTTTAAAACGGGAGAACCGCAAGACACATCGTCTCTTTAAAACGGGAGAACCACAAGGCACACATTCTCTTTAAAACTGGAGAACCGCAAGGCACACCGTCTCTTTAAAACGGGATGACCGCAGGGCACAAAGTCTCTTTCACAGGATACCTCTTCGGTGAGAACTTCTTTCAGCACGACACCGGAAAACGCACTGTTTTCTCTCGAACCACTATACACCAACGACGTTCTTTTGACTGCAGTCAAAAGCGAATTGTCCCCACTCCTTATAATCGGCCACTTATATCACACTAAGAAATGATTCAAGTGACCGTATGCGAAGTGTCTGGCACAGCAACACATAAGCGGGAAGCGTGGATATTCCAACAGCGCCGCCACATGAAGTATCTTCGGCTGTGGCTGGGCAGAGGTCTCCGGTTCGATCTCGTGGTTGGCACCGTTGTTACAAATATATTAAAAAGTATTGAAATATCATTAAAAATGCTTACATGTACACCCATTGTTGTGCACTTAGCTGGAGCATTTATGTTGCTGATTATGCTGCACGTCCAGTTGGTTGGGCCGTTATATGTCCAAAACACACAATTCCGCGCCGCTACTTAACCTAATGTTTAATCTGCACCTGGCCTTTGCTGTTTGACAATGGCTAACGGTATTACTAGAACATGAGTATATGATAGAATTAAAGAGATGAATCAAAGCACGCCTGTTTCTTGTCTGAACTCATTCAATAAATATGATTGGAAATGAAGGAGTTATATCTGTAGGCCTTTAGCAGACGAGAGGCGAACACAACCATTTTGTTTCCGTGCTGCAAGGCGCCAAAGAACACTTGAATCTGTTTAATGACTCGATGAATTGTAAGCTATTGTGAATATCTTACGCACAGGAAAACCACAAGACAAACATTCACTTACTATTTGATTGTATTCTCAATGCATGAATTTATCATTTCGCGATTAGTAAATGCTAAGAAATGTTTAAGATTGCGTGGTTTAGAAGTAGTAAACCCTGATGTAATCTTTTACTAGAAGGGGGTACAAGAGACCGAGAGGCCACACATATACGGTAAAAGCAAATAGAAGTAGATTGAATATCTGAAAATTATATTTTAGAAATAGAGTTGTGGGACTTAGGAATACATTACCGGAATATGTAGTGTTATCAACAGATACAACTGATTTTAAGAAGAATTATGAGGGTCCCGCCGCAAAGGTAGATATTGTGTAAATATGGTTGTCATGATGTGTGTTTGTATATACAAATTGTATACTTTTTTCACACTAAAATAAAATGTTCTAAATTTGAGCAATCAAAACTCTTGAAATAAAAAGGCTTTTATCCAATGCCGGATGAGACACTTGTGGCATAGACGTTAGCCACCCAAACTCTAAGGCCATCACCTCTCTCTCCCCCTCTCTATCTGTCTCTCTCTAGTTTCAATCGTTTACTTCCGATTTAAGAGCAATAATTTTACCATAATCTAATTAATATTTTATTTATTTATTTAGGAATAAAACAGGAATATGTTTTATACCGCTGTCAACGAAGTTGAAAAGAGGAATATGTTTTTTACCTCTGTCAACGAAGTTGAAAAGAGGTATATGTTTTTTACCTCTGTCAACGAAATTGAAAAGAAGTATATGTTTTTGTTTACCTCTGTCAACGAAGTTGAAAAGGGGTATATGTTTTTGTTTACATCTGTCAACGAAGTTGAAAAGAGGTATATGTTTTTGTTTACCTTTATCAACGAAGTTGAAAATAGGTATATATTTTTGTGTACCTCTGTCAACGAAGTTGAAAAGGGGTATATATTTTTGTTTATCTTTGTCAACGAAGTTGCAAAGAGGTATATATTTTTGTTTACCTTTGTCAACGAAGTTGAGAAGGGGTATATGGTTTTTCTTACCTTTGTCAACGAAGTTGAAAAGGGGTATATATTTTGTTTACCCTTGTCAACGAACTTGAAAAGAGGTATATATTTTTGTTTACCTTTGTCAACGAAGTTGAAAAGGGGTATATGTTTATGGTCACGTCTGTTTGTTGGTTTGTTGGTTGGCTTGTTTGTTTGTTGGTTCGTATTTTCCTTTCTCCAACAGTTCCAAATGAATTCCATTCAGATTTTTTGCAAGGCTGGACTATTGTCCACCCTCGCAGAAAATCAAAATCAGAATTGATTAAATTCTGGACTGGATCTATGCACAATTACCTCCCATACGTCCTAGTTATATGTCCAAAACACATACATCTTTTTACTGTCCGCAAGATGTCTCCAAAAGGTCTAAATGAATTTCATTCAGATTTCCTGGGATGGTGGACAATAGGCAAAGGAAGAACTACTTAAATTTCGGAGCGGATACATGCACAATTACCTCCCCCACGTCATAGTTATATGTATAAAACACATAATTTTTTCTGTCCGCAAGATACCTCCAAAAGTTCTAAATGAATTTCATT
>VCCN01001611.1:2805504-2820376 GCA_006491835.1 Architeuthis dux
ATGCGCAGTACAATTCTGATATCCTTGCCGTAATTAACGAATTCAAGACCAAGCAGACCTTATTGACAGCATACTCAGCATCATACGCGGATAGAGAGATAACACAGTAAGTATAGCACGTCTATATAACCAATACGATGACATCTCGAAAACAAAAAGAGTACAAAATAAAAAGATATAATGAAATGAAGGTAGATTCCTGAGTAGACAACATAATGAATTAACGTTCTGCTAGAACAGATACAATTATGACACACAAATGGTACCATACTAACAGCAAAGATAGCGTAATTATTTTTAGGAATGCGACTATTTTCAGAGCATTGATTATTAGGTGTTAAAACTGTGATCTTATTTTTACAGTAATTGACTGAGAATATCGATACGAAATTTTAATTAGTAGCAAAAATACCGTAGCCAGTATAATCAGTGCAGCGTTAAGGCAAGGTTTTTAGAGGCTGTAGTCTAGGTTGGTCTCCGGAGATTAAGTGAGAAGTTATTTCATTTGTGGATGCTGAATCAAGTACTCTAAATTATCTATTAAAAAAAAAGGATTCAATTATTATATTGTATATATGTTACAGTGTAACGAAATGCACTCTGTGTTTGGTGTACGTGACAACAAGCCCATATCGTATTACCGGTGCTAGGAATTTGTGTTAAACTGCGTACGTGACAAAATGGACAGATCGTATTACCGGTGGCCGTTTAAAGGGGCCCATATTTGAAAATAGGCGGGAGTTGAGATCTGAAGCCGTTAGTGACAGGTCAGGGGTGAGGGAGGAGAGAGCCGGTTAGAAGCAGTTAGCAGTTTGAGATTTGAATCCGGCAGCGGCAGGTCAGGGGCGCGGGCGAACCCTTGATATTCTTAGTAGTAATTCAAAAGAGTGACCAACTCATTTAGAAAACTAAATGAAACAGAATTCCATACCTCGAGGTGACCCGCGAACCGGCCCAGAAAAGAATCTATATCGACGTAAATAAAACCACAGATTTCTTATTGAAGAACCTGAATTTTGTCGTCTTTTCTCTCCACCCACGCGAGAGAACCTTTTCTCCGAAATTAATTTCCCTCCACAGAAAGTTCAGCTCCCGTCAACAGACCCGGACCGAGACGTCATCATCATCATCTCTCACTCATCATCTCTTTTTCTCTCAGCGTGAAGAAGTAGTTCAACCGGCGTTATACTACAACAGTAAGATTGTAAAACTAGTGATTTAGTGAAATCCCTGAACATTTCAGTAATTCGATGAAATCCCTTCCTTCAAAATCAATGTAGCTTTCAGGTAAAATCAGGAAGACACTTTTATTTTAAAAAAGGGATGAACAAGTATAACTATTACCTTTTTAATACTTATTTTTATTAAATGAAACATTGTTAGCTATTATTAAGATGAAAGAAACCAATAATCAACTATTAATAATGGCTGACAATGTTTCATCATATAAAAATAAATAATGAAGAAGATAATTGCTCTACTGATACTACTAGTGCGGAAACAAAAACAAAACATAGCGCCGAGTGAGATCAAAAATGGAGAGTAGGATTAAGGGTTAGATTTGAGCTTCTGCCTCCGGTAATTTCTCGTTGCTCAGTCGGTAAGAGCAGCTGAGCGTCTACCATGCTTCCCTGAGATAAAACAAAAGGGACCTGAGATTGAGTTTCAACGTGAATATTCTTTATTTCTGATTTGGCTGTGTATCCACTGACGGCCTGTCTGTGTTACGTTGTTATAAATAGAAACTAAAACAAATATATTTCTATATAACATAACGTTTATGCACTTCTGTAGACGGTGTTTCCGGCTGTCTTATTCGTTTTAGCAACACTTAATTTAAAACATTTTAGTTACATTTTTCAAGCGAACTTTTTAATATACCCACAGATATCTTGCGATTTTGTTCATAACTGTATAGATTAGAGATTACAAGAAAGAAGAAGGTATGAGTTTCAATCATAACAGATGAGTTGGTGTTGTTCCTTATTGAAGAGGAAGAAAATGGTTCGTCGAATAAGATAGGAAAAGAGCTTTTACTTTGTTTAAGTTCAGTTCTCTTTCTCAAAAAGGTTTCTTTTTCTTATCTTCTGAGATATCCCAATATCCTAATACAAATTTATAGAAAGCTGTTATATCTCTTTTTATTGGTGCTTTACCACGTTTAAAATAAAGTACACATTTCTTTTACTTAAATTTGATACAAAACTACAACGTTTAAGATTATTTTGACCGGTGAGAACATTAGTGACTGATAGGGAATGATCCTGAAAAGCATAGCAAATCTAAGTCCGCGTCAATATAAAAAGAGAACTCACATATTACTTGTTTTGTTTCAATTAGCTTGTAGCTTGCAGCTATGTATAGAGTACGTTATACTCCGTAGGAGAAACTTGGACGATAGCAACAACACTTGAAAACGTATAGAAGCACTTGAGATGTGGTCATGCATAAAACTGTTGAAACCATCATGGACTGAGAAAACAACAAACGAGGAAGTGCTTCAAAAAATGAATAAAAAAAGAAAACTGATCAACATCTTCAGGGAAAGAAAACTAAGATAGGTTGGACATCTAATGAGACCAAATAATATCCACAGAACATTACTAGAAGGATCTATTGTCGGAAAGAGAAATAGAGGTCGGCCATTAGATAATTGGAAATAACAAAATGAAAGAATGGACCTGATAGCAATATGAATGTGCAGTAAGAACAGCAATAGACAGGAAAAGTGGTAAACTACTGTGTCATCCAACGCTGAAAGACATGGAAACTGAAGGAGAATCTTGTAGCTTCAACCTGCTTTGTTATTTCTGCTTTCGTCAAAGACTTTTGCAAAAATAGCCGCGGAACCATGAACGGGATGTTACAGCCTCGCATTTTAATTTCAATGATTAAAGAAACACTTCTTAGGGACACGAAATTAAATCCAAATCAAATGATCAATATTTAAACATCATTATCTGCAGAATAATTGTTAACAGTAACTAAACTAAAATACCCATAGTGTGATGAACTGAGTTGAAACATGCAATTATGTTATTTGTTTAAAGGACTGTCTATTTGAAGAGTATGTTACAAAACGCGATAAGCCCCATTTTAAAAATAAATATGTATAATG
This sequence comes from Architeuthis dux, assembly GCA_006491835.1. NCBI lineage: Eukaryota > Metazoa > Mollusca > Cephalopoda > Oegopsida > Architeuthidae > Architeuthis > Architeuthis dux. The sequence goes on from VCCN01001611.1 coordinate 2,808,623, forward strand.
AAATTCAAATTCAAATTTTGGATATGAATTTTGTATTATTATTATTATTACAAACCTTTACTGCGAAATAAAACGATGCATAACGTTAGGTTGGAAAACATTCGGTATGAATAGAGACATTTTGAAGAGCACCTTACCAATGTGCCTAAAGCGTAAAGTATACAACGGCTGCATAATACCAGTCATGACTTATGGATGCGAAACATGGAAATTAACCAAACGAGCTGAAAACCAATCTCAGAATAGCACAGAGAGCCATGGAAAGAGCAATGCTAGGGATAACTCTAAGAGATAGAAAAAGATCAACATGGATCAGAGAGAGGACTAGAGTGAAGGATATTATACAACTAATTAAGCAGCAAAAATTGAGATGGGCTGGCCACCTAGCAAGACGGGATGACAATAGATGGGGGGAATGACTAACCGATTGGTTCCCATGGGACAGTAAACGAAGTACGAAAAGACCAGACACAAGATGGAGGGAAGAGGTTTTAGCACAGGATAGGACGTCATGGAAGGAGATGGCAACGGCCTTTGTCCAACAGTGCTTCTGCTGCTGATGATGATGATGAGATTACATGTATAGAAAGATAAAAAGAATTCAAATCCAGAATTTGATTTTTAATCTAATTAAACACATTTATTTTTTTTAAATGGCGCTTATCGCATTTTGAAACCACAACCAACCATTTATAACCCACTCACGAGCGCCTTGTCATAGAGCAATGACTAGCAAGCAAGTCTCTCAGGCTATTACTAAAGTAATGAATTAGATCATCGCTGGGTGTCTTAAATCGCTCAGACTATTACTACTATCTCCACTACGTGCTCTGCACGTGACACCTTGTGCCAAACTAAGCTAAGTAATTACCTATTATCTATCTCATAAGGGCTCTACTATTTTAAACGCAAACAATAATGTCACTTCTAAGTGGCGAAACAATTTGCAACCATTTTCGTTTTTGTAATTTTCTATTTGATAGAATATTGCACCTCCTAAATCAATTAGGAAAGCAAATATTTACGTAGGTGATTATGTTCACGTGATAATTTTAATTTCCCAAGGACGTGCTGAAACAATGAACAATATTTTTTTTCTTACACTTTCCTTTTCAGAAATTGTCACCTAGAATTTCAGCCGTTAATATGTCAGCCTTTAATAGTGATCGCACACCTATGCATACGCACACACATACCGGAAAGTATCCAGCCATTTAATATTAACGAACAAATAGGCTACTTATGGCAATGGTGCCTTAGTCCGCTTCAAAGTATTCACCTTGCGTCCCCTCCACTTTTCAAAAGAGTCTGCCAAGTCCTTTTTTCCGTATCGCCATCAGCTGCCTCGTTGCGTTATCTTTAATCTCGTCTGGTGAAATCGCCTTCCTTTCAACGGCAGAAAGCCAGAAGTCGCGGGGAGCCAAATCTGGCTGGACTTTAGGGGGGGGGGTGTCTGACGGATCGGGGTGATGTTTTGCCAAAACAAAAAACCTGCACGAGACGTGAAGGATGGGCAGGCTCGGTCATTGTGAATGCGACGGACACACCGTATACAAGCTTAGTGTAGGAATGTAACGAATTGCAAGTGGACAATCCTGAATTCGAAAGTGGCTCTTAGCCGGGGTTGGCATTGAAATGTTAAGTGTAGTTGAGAATTGGACATTTGGTTTGAAAAGACAATAACATTTGAGTTTGAAAAGACAATGAATAAAAAAAGCCGATCTATTTCAGTCAATATTTGGTGAACAGCAGTTAGTTATGAGAGAGAGAGAGAGAGAGAGAGAGAGAGAGAGAGAGTAGGACGGCACTTTGGAACTGACGATGATGAAGTCATGATAACAGCAGAATGTAGACAGGACAGTGGGAACACATAAGACAGACACAGGAAGGAGCAGATTCTTCGAATCTGAGCTAAACAGGCATACACTTCACTCTGTTGTATTTATTGTTTCGCTGCAACGCAACCGCATTGCGTCTTTGTAAACGACGGTGTCCCTCTCGTATTTATTTAAGAATAAAAGCGAGTAGCAACATCACTCAATGGCGTCCTACTGCCGACTGAGTAACTCCACGAGAGAATGTATGTTCACACATGCGCAATAAGGCTTCCACTGATTGATTGCCGAGTTACATCAATGTCGCGCTACCTGTTCTTTAAATATTATAGCAAGATACTTTCGGGGACAGACCTTGTATAAACATAAATGAACAGGGAATAATGTGAAGTGATACATTATTAATCACCGCTACCCACAACAGACCGGTTTGAACATTGTTGCTGGGTTTAGGTTATTAATCACCGCTACCCACAACAGACCGGTTTGAACACTGTTGCTGGGTTTAGGTCATTAATCACGGCTACCAACAACAGACCGGTTTGAATGCTGTTGCTGGGTTTAGATCATTAATCACCGCTACCCACAACAGACCGGTTTGAACAGTGTTGCTGGGTTTTGGTTATTCATGTGTTCTGACATTCATATGTATCAATGTATCCGGACTTTGCCCAGCCCTAACCGTTAATAGTAGAAACTTGGAATTCTGCCAACACATTTCCTTCAATGAGTAGGGAAATAGTGTTGTATTGTTTTATGAAAATTCCCCCTCCCTATATAGGTTTTTAGTCGGGGGTTCAACTTGCAATGTAAGTTTATCTTAAATTAATCCCTTAGTTTGTGTCCGGCCGCTTGTTTTTTTGTTTTTTTAATCATGCATTTATGGTTCAAACCTTAATGGTAGCATTAACTTAATTTTACCACCATCACCACTGCTTAGTTTCCGAAGAAGCATATATGGGTGGTGGTGATTCATAATTTCCCTTGGAATGCTAGTTTTTCATATTTACAAAACTTAGCTTAGTACAACCTAAGACCAACGGGAGGAAATGAGGCGAGGAATGTTATATTACACTAATCATCCAGGTAGAGGAGGACTTGCCTGTCTTGAAAATCAGCATTCAAAATCCTGGCTTTAACATGGGCTCAAACACAGACCTACAGCACCGGTGGGAAATACGTAAATATTTCAACCTCGAAGAAGGTCACATGTTGAATTACTTGGGGGCTTATTTTTCACAAACGTATTCACAATGAATTTGTATTACGATGAAACAACACAAAACACAAACGTTTTAAAATGAGAAAATAATCGATTTTTCTACTTCTCAATGATTGACAGCAGAACAAATTATTTGGTGTCTGTGTGGTTATGTGTGACACTACGTACTCATTAACATTTGAGAAAGATTGTTTAGCGCCAGTCTTTATAATATTTGAAATTCCCGTGTAATTTAACCGGCAACATTTTACGATTACTTTGATGTGTACACTAGTTTTGTTGGTATCGTATTTGTAGCATTTCTTTTCTATCAGTCTTTAAAGTCCGTTGATGGACACAGGCCTTCCCTAAGTAGGTATAAGACATGGAAGTGATGGGCCTTACACTGCCAAGCCAAACCATGACGTGTTGGCACTGTTTCCTAAGGGCATTAGTGTTAGATATTTAGGCAGTCGTGGGCGGGGCTCACAGATTTAACCCCCCACAGGTGTTGAAAGTCATAAACAGGATATCGACCAAAACCCAAACTGCAGGTGTCAGGTACCGGACGACACACCAGGTGTTCAAAAGTCATAAACAGGATATCGACTGAACCCTGAACCGCAGGCTGTGGCTGGAAAACCAGAGAGACGCCCCCAGAAAGCAGAGATGGAGACCGCCTAGGATTGGGAAGATACAAGACCAATTTCCCTGTAAGAAAGGTCTGTCGGCTCTCATCATCTCTCCCCCACTCTGCATTCTCTGCCACGGCACGATGTATCTGATGGAATAAAAATCAATCATCATATTTTTATAAACCAAGTTTCAAGTCCAAGATGGCTATACAACATTAGTGCGAAGTGAACGTCGTTCCCATACTACGTACACATTCTACTCGGCCACCCGCACCTCAGTAGTATTTTTTAATCTCTGTTCAAAAATAAGCTTAGCAGGGAATGATGCTAAAATGGCCACTCTATCGTGGAGGATGTCAAAGTGATCCCCGAAGTTTTATTTTTAGCATACATTTTTAGTAATATATAGACATTTGATAACGGGCTTCGATTTCCTGAAAAGGAAACCAAACTAAATATTCGTTTGTAGCGAACGAGTTGTGTAACGATGTGCGCTTTCGTCGTGCGGTATTTGTTCCATTAGACTTGAGTAACGTGGGTCAAAATAGAAATTCTATAACTTTGTTATCGCAAAACTTGAAGTGCTTGTTAGAAACCGTCAACCAAAACTGTCACCAAAACGGTCAACATAGGTTTCTTCAGTTTTCAAGTTGGTCTAGCTGGCTATGTATGCATGGGTCATGCGTACAGGTCGCACCAAAGGAGCTGAAAGTTTTAACATTTACTCCTTATTATGTCTAGAAAAAAAGATTTTAGTGTGTGGGTGGGGGGAGGTCAATTTAAAATGTAAGTTTATGCTAAATTGATCCCTTACTTTGTGTCCGGTAGCACTCACGCTTGTTTTTTTGAAAATTGATCACGCCCAACACTGTAAAAGACGTTGGCCACGCGATGGTTTCTATTGAGTGACTAACCAGACCTGTCCTTTGATACTTTTCGATTATACGAAGAAAAAAGTTTATTTCTGATCGATCGATCCTCTGTTTCCGATTTGCGAAATCTTGTAGTGAAGGCAGTTATTTTATCACAAAGTTATTTTGGTTTTTTTCGTTTCGTTTCCCCACCAAAAGCTAACGTCCAAAGTTTCAAAGTACGGAAGTCTAAAAAGAACAAAAAGACAGATTTTGTTGCATTTTCATTTCTTCGCTGATTCATGGTGGGGGTTTGGGGTCAGATTTTAACAGCAATTTGATCTTGGAGAATGAAAGCATTTCAACCTTTCTCCCGAAAAGTCAGTTTGTATATATTTTTTGTTGGGGTTCAGATCATTCAAATCGCCTAGAAACTCAATTCGTGTTGTTAGTTTGGGGTCAGATTTTAACAGTCAGTCTTGTATATTTTTTAGCTGGATTCCAGATCTGCCAAGGTGTAATATTTTTGTAGCTTTGCCTGAAGAACAGGCTAATGCTGTTAAAAGTTTGAAATCAGAAATAGCATAGCATTTTTTTTCTCTCTGCGCAACCAGAACTTCCCAAAAATAAGTTATTGTATCCTAATTTATAAATCGATGTACTAAACCTTTGATTCCAGATTCAGTTTTTAATAATCAAATCTTTCCCTTATGCCAGAAATATTTAATTTGTTAGTGCGAAAAATGACCAGAGCGAATCAGTGGGCAGCAATAACATACTGAAACCGTGCCTACATATACAAGTTTGAAAGGCAGCTAGCTGCTAAAATAGAGCCGTAATTATGGCTTCTTCTTTTACATAAGCAATGTTATATTTGTTTACTAAATCGTGCCTGTGTAGCAAAATGAGCCCTATAGATAGATAGATAGATAGATAGATAGATAGAATAGGTTTAAATGTGTATATACAAGATTGTGCAGTGTATATAAAATCCGATTGTTAGGTCAGGAATTAGGATAAGGGCTATATTGACAACATGAATTGTTTTATTTAGCTGAAATTGTAAGGAATGTTATTAAAATGGGGGTTTGTTTTGTTAAAATAACAACCAAAGAAATTCTAGATTGAATCCTGATTATGGTATGCTTGTACAAGAATTTACAATAACAAGAGGAGAGTGACCAGGGCCAGCTGCCCAAGAAGTCTAGGACTTGTGTCCGGGGCCCTGTCGCCCCCTCCACAGAGGTCAGTCGAAATCGGTATTTATAGAGCAACACAGCTTTTTGACATGAAGTGGAGAAAGAAGTGGAGAAATAAAGAACAAAAGTCATAGGAAAGAAGAAATAATATTGAAATGTAACCTACGGTTGCGGATCATAGCTTCTGTATATTGTTTGACTGTTTATAACGTTGAGTGGCAAGGTTATGAAACGAATCTCACACGTCTTTTTAAAGTGAAGGTTCCCAGAGCGTCGCTACGAGTAGAGTCGAATAAAAATGAACATAATATTTACAATCGAACTTCGTTTTTCTCAATGAACCAGCTGACTTTCAGCAAAGACATAGCACACGAACGAAGAATGAATTTCAATTCCGTTATGTAACACCGGTTATATTTTTCAAGTTATTCAATACCTTCAAACTACTTAACGACATCGGTATTTGTGCAACACATTTAAAAGACATTCAATTACACTTACAGTATATATATTTCAAGTCATTTAACGATAGCTTATGTTGGAAGATTTTACATAAAAGCTTCATTGTCGATGTACTAAAAAAGTACTATGTACCTAAATAAATATATATAACAAATTGTTCCCTTTGTCTAGCATGGTGTTTACTGAGTAAATGTGTGAAACATTGCTATCTATATATCTCATATGTCTGTTTAGTGCTTACACTATATGGGCATTGTATAAATAAGTGCTGATTTGAATATGAAGGTTTGTAGGAGCTTCTAAAAGTAAATAATTAGCTTACATTTTATAGTCGTCAAAAACGAGATGTAACAAAGAATGCAATCAGTAGAGGTTTAAAAAGACCCAGTGGTTCCCAACCTTTTCGAGTCATTCCCCACTTTTGTCAGTAACATTACTGGTATTCCACCCCTTCCATTTATTAAGTTGCAACATGGAATAATTTCAAATAATAACTTTATTTTACGTATAATATGACAGCTTCATTCTAAGAATTAGTTTAATTTTATAATTGCACAGCTGCTGGTGTCTATTTGTTACTCAACGAGAGCTAGTGAAAATAATTAGAGCACATCATTTGAAATTCTAATTTATAACCAAAAAATGAATTCTGCTATAGTGACTAACATACACATCAATGTGATCTCTGTTCTTGTTTCTTTTTCTACTAGTTATTCGATGTATGTGTCTATTAGTGAGAGAGCACATCTTTAATCATTCTCAGCTTATGTTGAGCCTTCGACTTTATAGATATGTTGTATAGCCCTTGTCCGCAGGAGGAAAATCGTTAACTTGCAAAAAAGGAGGGACTCGAAGACTCGAAAGTTGTTTGTAAAAATATGTGAACATGTGGGAGAGAGATAATGTGTGCCCGAGAGTCTGTTCCCAACAGGGGACCCGGCCTTGTGCCTTCCGGTCGGCCTGCTGGCTGTCTCTGCTGAGTCCTTTGAGCTTCTCTGTCTCTTGAGTTTCCGCCCAGGGTGCCCGGTGTCTTTCTTTTATCAAGTTACAAACGCATACGCTGATGTGTTAGTTCCAATTTTCACCCACCCACACATGTGCATGTCCTAAGGTGACCGGGTCACTTCCACTTCCGCACAGGTGTTGGCCTGGAAATGACCTCTGTGACAGTATATCATAACAGATAGAAGTGCAGAAAACTCTATCTAAACGACTCGTTAAAGAGTTTAGAATGATTCTAAAGACGATTTGTAGCAATCGAATTAGGTGTTTTATTTGTAGCAATCGAATTAGGTGTTTTATTTTTATTCGATAGAATGTTATGACAGCACCAAACAAAATGAATTGGCAAAGATATTTGGAGAAGTTTTCTCTTCTTGATTGCAAGAGAAATTAAATGAATAAAAGAAAAGAGCAGCCCTGAAATCATAACACAATTACTTTTCTAAATTATTCTTGCAGTTTCTATAACATTCGAGGCAATGACAAATGGCTTCCTTATATATTTTGAGAAATATCTTCATTTAAATCTTTTGTCTACCCTTTTTATGCTTTTGTATTATACTATATTGCTATAAATGTGTAGTTTTATATATTTAGATTAAAAACAAACATTTTGATCTATAGGAAGATGTTGCATTACTATGTTATTGAGTTAGCTAGATCGAACATTCTCGAGTCTTCAGATGGCAACTTCTAGAGGGACCATTACAGCTGAGAAAAGGGACCGTGAACGAAAATACACGTTGTGAAACCACAGAGCTGGAACAATGAGGCAAACACAATGTATAGAAGAATATCTCTCGTTTATTCTTTGTGTCGACACATAGACAGAGACAGAGAGACAGAGACAGAGACAGAGACAGAGAGAGAGAGGGAGAGAGAGACCTTAGCTTTAGAACACGAAACGATACTGGGACGAACAATAAGAAGGGCAAGTGGAATTACAACCTTAGCCTCAGGTATATCTGTCACTCTTCGTATCTCCCGTCTCCTCTTCTCTTTTCCTCTCTGGTCACTTCTCTTATGTCTCCCTGGGCTGGTCCGCACATACAGATAGCGTTCCCTGTCAGTCTTAATTTAGGTCTTCCCATTCATCGGAGGCCACGACAGACTCCCACCGCGCAGAGGCCACAGCAGACCCCAGCATTATCGTTCCATTCGATATCGTGTTACAAAGAGACGGAAAGAAAGTATTCAATGGTACTTATCCGTCATCTTTTCCCCTCTCCCTTATTCCTACTCTTTCCTCATTTCTCCGTCTTTTCTATCTGTCACTCTCAAAATCTTCAACGTATCACCGCGCTACAAATGATGCTGAGGGCTACCTTTAATCGAGATATGCCAGAAACACAAACACAGCGAAAAAAACAAGAAAGAATATACTTGTTTGCATGCCATGAACCATCTTCCTTTATTGACATTAAGTAGAATGCTATCTCAGGAGATATGCGCCCGTGAGGAAGACATGCAACCCGGGGGGTAAAAATAGAAGCATTCACTCGCCTTAAGAGGTTGTGTTATACGTGACGAATTTTGTAAAAAGTCTTTTCGTAAGTCAGGTTACCCAGTGTAAGGTCATGTCAAGACGTGTTGGCTGCTGTATGTAGGATGCTGCCTTCCGAGATGCAAGAAGATGACTGAATTGAATGGCTCTTCCAGAATAGACATAAAGTTGCTCGCATTTGTTGCTTTTTTTTATTACACACATACACACACACATACGGATTGCTTCGTGGCCTTTTGGCTATCATCAAAGTGTAGTATCTGTTCTTCGAAACCGCCATGGCCTCGAAGCTCAGAATCACGGCCCTTCGGGGGTCCTTGTGGCATGCTCGGGTATCGTCCTGTGAGAAGTTGCACAGTATATATTGGCCAGCTGGTCGATCACCATTAGCATGCTCGGGATTCGTCCTGAGAAGCTTTTGTGATCTCCAACCCCCCATCCCACCGCCTTTATCCCGGTCCTCGTGGCATTTGTCTCAGTGACAGGGATTTGGGATTCTCTCCCCTCAAGTCTCTAGTCACGGGGACATGGGATCCCCCTACCGAATCCGGCACTAAATGACCCACCAAGGGTCGATGTGCCGTTAAAGAAAATAATCACTTAATCAAACACACACATATATATACATACATACATACATACATACATACATACGTACATGCATGCATACACGCGTGCGCACAAACGCACACACATTCACTGGACCATATGAAGAAATATTTCTATGACTTTATGAATAAATATGTGTGTGCCATATCATTTCAGGCGACCATGGTTCTCCCCTGAGAGCGAGCGATAATGGAGTTATTTCCTTTTGCCTTCTCAGTTTTAAATTTAGAGTTGTTGTCCTCCAAGATTGGTTGCTCCACAGTCTGAAAGAGCCCTACTATTTTACCCATATCCGGGTTGGGGAGACATGGTTTCATGCCTTTCCCAACGGCATTAGTGTGAAGTGTAGGTAAACTGTCTCGGCCTGAGTTTAAACCCGGCTCGACGATTCCATTGTCCAAGCCGTCAAACGTTATGCCACTTGCACCTCTTTAGAATAGAATTATCGAAAGATACCATCCGTCTTCATCGGGTGAAATTTGATCGGCTGATATGCCTGTACATTCAGACACGACTTGAGTGACCGAAATGGCCCACTAATGAAAGAGGGGGGGGGGTAGAAGGAAAGAGAAACAAAGAGAAACGAAAAGAAACCAGGAAGAAAGAGAAAGAAGGAAACAAAATAAAGAGAGACGGTGAAAGATGTGCTATCGTCAATAAAGCAGAGATAAAAAATGAAATAATTTCTTCCTCCTTTTACAGAATTTTCCTTTATTTTTCATAAATTTTGATTGAATCACCACTTTTATCTAAACTGACGTGTATAACCGGTTTCTACTAATTGAGTTTCAAGAAAATTAGATTTAATAAATCGAAAAACAATTTTCTTGAATTCTGTGATAAAGTTTGGCGGTGGTTTAATATTAGAATCATATTGCAACCAAAATATGACAGTTAACATGAAGATCAATACGTAAGATGCGTTCACAGAAAAATGAAAACGAAATCCTGTTCATTATTATGCAGAACAGACGTTATACATCGACCCGCTTTCGAAAACTACCCAAGATCTACATCGTTTGGAAAAGAAACAGATTTCCAAATGGTATTTTAATATTCACACACGTACCGTATTTTGAGGGCATATCAGTGTGTGCCAAATTATTATGCAAATACGTTTTTCCCTTCTTAATTCTTCTACAGTGGAAGAATTTATATAATTTATATAATGTTTTACACAAATATTCGTGTAGCATTATTATGCAATGTCTGAAAATATTAAACTTAAATGTACCGGTGGTCAAGAATACGAGCTATTTCTTTTGCAATTCCTCCGGCCAAATTATTAAGCAAGCGTAGAAAAACACAGTAATACATTAATTGTTATAATGATTAAATCATTAAATGACACACAGTTAGAATGAAGTTTTAAAAAACGCTATAAAAGCTCATATGCATGAAATATTGAAGCCTATAAAGTAACAACATGAAATTTTGAAAACAAAACTCTGATACAAATCATTTACTGTACGATCCTTGCCCACCAATCACAGATAATAGTCGATCATCCATTAAAACATTTTTGGGGAAGTTGGGTTTTTCACTTGATCTCATTTTCTGATTAAATTCTGAATTTCTTCCGCACTTTTCAGAATAGCTTGCCAAAGGTCTTCTTCGGTTGCAAAATGAGGCCCATCTTCACACACCTTCGTCTTGAAGATGCCCCAGAGATGTTCAATTGGGTTGAGATCTGGAGAAAATGGGGGTCACTCAATTAATTTACCATTTCTGAAACCCATTTTAGTCAGGTAGTCGACTGTTGCATGCACACTGTGCGAAGCGGCGTTGTTTTGCATGAAGATAAGTTTCGTACATAGGTCGATAGAAAAGGCTGAAAATTGTTCTTCAAAATTGCCTGCGATGTGATTCTTTTCTCCGTCTGGTCCACGCAAAGGTCCAACCAACACGTTTCCTACAATTCCAGTCCAAAATGTAACCCCTCTACCGCCTTTCTGACGCTTTAGTCGTACAGGACGCAAACACAAAGATATATGAATATCACTATCCTGGCCAAAGAAAGCACAGTTTGAAGGGAATAATTGCCATTTTACACATAAGCAATTAGAAAATAACACTCACTACCCAGGGAAAAAAATCTCGTCGCACAGTGCTATACGTTTCCCCACAGGTTAAAATTAAAGCATCGATTTTCGTCTGAACAAAGAAGTTAAGAACCGTCAAACCTGATCAGTACTTAGATGGGTGACCACTTGGGAACATCAGATACTGTAAACGTCTTGTGGCCCAGTACCAGACTAAGCAAAATGTACTATCTATCTACCTATCTATCTATCTATCTATCTAGATGAGGGATAGGCAACCCACGGCCGGCGGGCCAGATCCGGTTCGTGAAGGGATTTTGACCGGCCCACGAACAAATATTGGGATACTATATTTATATAAAAGATGCCTCCATTGAAATAAATTGTGACTAAATTGAGTTCTTTGATTATTAA
>VCCN01001611.1:2833376-2850085 GCA_006491835.1 Architeuthis dux
ATGAATACATGAATACACTATGGTATATACCCATGAATACATACATTTAGACTATAGAATTATGCACGTTAGCTTTTGGTAGGAACTAAGAAAAAAACCAAACCTTTATAGAATGGCTGGTACTTACCTCGTGTTCAGTGAATCATTGAAGAAACGTATACTCTTGAATATTAAATATAGAGATTTTATAATACCGAAGACAGGATATGAAAGAATCTTATTTCCAGACACCTGATAATTACATAGTGAGAAATGGAGACGGCAAATAACTGGCGTACTTGAAGAAAATGGAGACAGGATAGGGACCGAATTGGCCGAATGCTCCCAAGAAACTCTACAAGAAACTCTATTCCCCCAAGCATAACCAAGGTTAATCGTTTGTAACTCTTCACTCGGTCGGCTCTCCGATCAAGATTCAGGATATTGAAACCAAGGAATATTCTAATGATTTGTTTATCCGCCTTCATTATTGCCCCCATTCCATCTTGCGATGATTAAATCAACTATATTTATCACGTACGACGTGGCTATTCATTTTTGCTCCTAGGTTAGCGATTCTTAGATACGTTATAAATGCAGCTCAAAATTAGTTGCAGTGAATAAGCAAAAAGCTTCCTTTCGAAAGTTCAATAATGCATTGGTTCGCTTGGGATGTTAATGAAATTATTCCAACGCCTACCGAGTCTAATTTGCTCTCTGCGCAAGGAGGGGGAACATTTCTCATCAAAATCTCTTTATGTTATACTGGATCACTAAATCATTTCTTTCCTCTCATTCCCACCTGTCTACATCTCACTTCGTCTTCTTTTTGTTTCTCATCTTGATCAATTTCCAATACATCATTAAAGATCTCGCTCCTTTCCTAATCTTTATAATACCAAAGATAGCATTCTGTTTATTTCGTTGTGCCTTCTAGGTAGCCGAAACAATGAATTATTGTATTTTTATTGAATTAAGGTACCTCTAGAATGCGCTAACTTAAAGAATGCAGAACATAAGTCCAGGTGATTTGCAACTTAATAATTATAGTGTGGGGTCTGCCTCGTGCTCACTCCTACGAATATTATGATAGCAGATTCATCAAACGAGATAAATGCTAATTATAGAGTAGACTCCTTTAGTCATTCATTTATTTCGCACTAATGCCCTTGGGAAAGGCATGATTCTATCTCTTCTCCTCCCAGCTATGGGTAAAACAGGAGGGCACATTGGGCTCGTTAGCGTTGGGGAGGCAACCAGTCTAGGAGAAGGACAAATCTGATTCCAAATCAGGGAGTGGAACCCCCTTGAGGCGGTTTGACGCCCAATTTGACATCCGTCCGGCAGCTGTTGCAGCCAAGCTGATGCCAGACGCTCTCTGCTTTCTTCTGGACTACATCAGCGAGGCCGAGAGGGAGATTCTGACGACGACCTAAGGTACTGTAGAATATATTGAGAACTGTTACAAAGAAATCTTCGAGAAGAATACCCTGATGGGGCAGCCCATTGTCATTCCATTGTTTGTGGAGACAAACCGGAGGCCATTCATTTATTTATTTATTCATTTGCAAATGCCTAGAAAACCCGGGTTCATCCTGGTCACATCAGGTTGCACTAATTTTCTCTCAAATGGTGAAGCAACGGTTGGCATGGTTGTCTAGTAATTACAAAGCTTAGATTTGTTAACCAAGGCACAATGGAAGTAGAGAGATTGAGTTGCGCCAATCTTACAAGGAGGAAGGTTCTGGCTGCCTTGAAAGTGAGCTTTGGAAATACTTTTTTTTTCTTTACTTGTGCTCGAACACTGACCATCGGCGCTAGTCGTAAATACGCAACTACGTCAGCCACGTAACTAAATCAAACCAAACCACCATCATCATCATCTAGACACTTTGTGCCTTTGTAGTGGCTTTGCATATGCTGATAACGCTGGCATATCAAAAACATGAACTCCTTTTTATTTCTCATTTTCTTCTGTATCTGCATAGTAGATAAACCCAATATTGTTTCAATCTTTAGCTAGGAACTTCGAGAGAATTCTTTTTCTTTCATTCTTTCATTTTTAAATGAATGGAAAAATTAGGTAGTCTTGTTACATGGGCTATATTTTTAAAATATTGTAGTTCGAAAAAATGAGATATTGGCCTTGTTTTTGTTATGGTTCGTAGGTTTTCGTTTGAATATTTAAATTCGCCAATTCCCTTGGTAGCAGCTTCTACTCCTTTCTTATTGTGTTTGGAAGTGTTTTTTTCTTTTATAGCCGTTTGAAACCACATTTCGCAAGAATACATGTCACACACACACTAGTTTAAGCTTTTCATGTTTTTTTTATATCTGATGTTTGTACACTATATAGTAGTCTGGAACAAACACATACCTCTAAGATTAACATTTTCCTAACATGATTATGAAATCGACTAAATTGACTTACATATCTACGAAACTTTATGTTAGAAATAGGCAAGGGATTATTTCATCTTAATAAATAAATACATTTATAAAATCAACATTACCCTACCGTGATTTGAAATAACGACCTAGTGATTGGTAGACGGTTCTCTTACCAACTGAGCTAAAATGACACTTCTTTGTATTCCTGCCTAATTTAGTTATTATATATACAATATAGAAGCTGCAGTAATCACCTTCAGTCGGAATAGAAATAGGAGTGGAGTTTGACCCTGCAGCAGCCAGGCTTGTTCTCCACGTTTTCACAAATCCTTCTCTCAAATGCATCTTCTCACCATCTTCCCCAAAGTATACAGATGTTCCTACTTCATTCATTCTCATTTCCCTATCCCCCACTTTCTTTTCCCCACCCCATTATTCATTTACTGACCCCCCCCCCGCACACACACTTTTATTCCACTCTCCCTTCTTTTCCTATACTTTCTTGTTTGGCAGATGGCATGTTCTCAGCGGAATCAGAATTTCTTCCATTTTTAGACAATACTATTCATATTATTCTTTTAAATTTGAATTTCTTTTTTTTGTTTATACATATCTTTACGTTCAGTTCAGTAGCGTGCGACAGATGAGGCAATGATTTTTAGCTCTATTTCTCGAACGATCCGTGGTGACCCAATCATTGTTTAAAGCAGGCGGAAGCAACCTACGGCCTGCGGGCCAGATCCGGTCCGCGGTGGGATTTTGACCGACCCGCAAGCAAATATTGGGATACTGTGCTTACTTTTTATATTTGAAAGATTATTGGTCTTTTTTAATAGATTTAAGCTGCTTTGATTGAAATAAGTTGCAATTGAATTGAGTTCTTTGATCACTAATTGGAATCCCTGACTAAGCACAAATGATATTTTAGCATGCATTATTCGTTGATTTGAGGCAAAATATAACTCGATGCATTTAAGTGGATAATTCCCATATGTCAAGCTTTGTGTATGGCATTTATTTGGACCATGGTCTATTTATTAATACATGATCCAGCCCGCAGAGGCAAAAGGGTTGCCGAACCCTGGTTTAAAGCAACTGGAGGGCCCGGTGCTAGCCCGACGCCTAAGATGGACCGTCTTACAAGGGCTCCGACTGCAGTGTCATAGGAAGGCTTCTTAATGCCCGGGGGCAAAGATAGCACACGGTGGCAGTTGTGCTATATCCTAGGGGAGGGAATTTTGTCCAAATCACACCAGCACCCGTGGGCGATTCTCTCGCCCCCTCTTGCTATGCCTCTGTCCAATTGCCCAGCTATTTACCCATAACTGGGGGTGGGAGAGTAAATTCATGTCTCTCCCGAGGACAACTCACCCAGGTAGAGTTTTAAATCGCTGTATTAATTCCATTCTCCATACCTCTTGGCCACCCGTTCCTCTCATTGTTTTTCCGAGTATCCGTTTACCCCACCCCCTTTTGGGTGGGGACTCTCAACCCGACTTCCCCCTTCTCTCTCAATCTTTCTCCCTCTACATTTACCAGGTTCTCCTCCTTTTCCACCGTTTGATATAACTTATTTTCTTTCTTTTCCCCACATAATCTCTCACATATCTCTTTGCTCTAAAATAACATTTGTATTACTAGGCTTCATTTATTAGAAAACGTCAACGGAATCTGTCACCAAAACTGTCAAAATAGGTTTCTTCAGTTTTCAAGTTGGTCCGGCTGGCTGGCTGGCTGGCTGGCTGGCTGGCTCTGTATGTATGTATGTATGTATGCGTATGTGTAGCCAAATTGCGTTGGATACACCGGTTCTTGTAAGATCACCAAACTTAAGCGACGTCGAGCCTGGTCATTACCCAGATGGGTGAACGTCTGGGCAATACCAGGTGCTGTATACAGCAAAAGGATTGTTCTGCGGCCGTCTTAGCCTATGCTCTGCCGATTAACAGAACATTCTGCCAAGCTAGGACCGGACTGTGCACCCGGTCCTTTCTCACGTACGCGCTGCTCCATAGAGGACACATGACAGTGTGCACTACTAGGAGCCGCCATATTCGTATCCACTGGCAGCCGGTCATGTATGTATCTCTTATACATTCCGCACCAGTGGAGCTAGAAGGCTGAAAATTTAAACGGGTGCTCCTTATAATGTCTAGAAAAATATTTTTAAATATTCGTCCCCGTAATAGGTTTTTAGTGGTGTAGGGTGTGGGGTGTTCAAGGGTTAGCGTTTCCTTTTGAGGCTGAGTGTTATTAACCCAGCTTTCATTGGGCAAAGGGGACTGGCACAATTATTAGAAACCCTCAACCAAAACTGTCAACAGGTTTCTTAAGTTTTTAAGTTGGTTTGGCTGGCTATGTATGTATGTATCACGCATACAGACCACACCAATGGAGCTAGAGGACATATACTCCTTATTATGTCTAGAAAAAAACTTTTTATTTTTTTTAAAATTCGTCCCCATAATTGTTTTTTAGTGGGGAGTAGGGTTCAATTTGCAATGTGATTTTATGCTAAATTAATCCCTTAGTTTGTGTCCGGCAGCGTTCACGCCTTTTCTTTTTTCTTTTCTTTTTGAAACTTCAGACTTTTTCAGTGATCACTGCCAAACAAAAGGAGAGAGAAGTAACTTATTCATTGATCACACCTTCTTTTCAAATTCGTCGGTCAGGTAACGGTTTTCTATTGAGTGACTAACCAGACCTGTTTCTTATCAAGCCATTCAAAAAATGGCTCCATCATTGTTTGCATGAGTATCTCAATTCCATCTCCGGGTTTACAAAACCTAATCGGCAAGATCCATTCCAGCATATATCCATGCACAACAAACAGAGATACTGATTATTCAACTAAATTTCTTTCTATTGATTTTGATAGTTGAAAAAGCCATAGAAGGCACCTTTGTAATGAGAACTCTACAGAGGCAATGAGAGTTAACCAGTCAGAAAATACAGACAGCTAAATAGACGTATGATGCAGACATCAAGCATACTTACACCGTTGTATTGGTCATTGAGGCAATATTGGAAAATCGATTATGTCCTAAGGGGCTAGAAACTTCGAAAAATAATTGCTAGGTTCATACACCGAGCCTCCTGATTTGGGTGGAATAATTCTATTTTAAGAATAGATTCATATGACTGTCTGTTTCTGACAATGCTCAGATCCACAATGAAGTCGTTTTATCAATAGTCTTTCGATAGTAATTCTATCTTCTGTATGTCGTTGCTGGCTTCGATGTAAACTATAAATGTTTACTTGCATCAAATCCTATTACACAATTCAGTTTCTCTTATAAGGAAGGTAAACAAAACAAGCCTGGTTAATGCAGGGTCAAACTCCAATCCTACTTCTATTCCGACTAAATATGATTACTGCAACTGTTGTATTGTATATATAATCACAAAATATATTTTGTTTTTTAGTATAAATGTATTTCTTTTTTAGAATTAAAATGGATCTGCGTATTTGTAACATACATTTTCGTAGATATGTAAGACTTGTGTTATGATATGTGTATCCGGACACTTGGGCGGAAGTGTAAGTGAACACAGTCACCTCAGGAAATAGGTATATTGTCTAAATATTGTCAGTGTTCAAAACAGGAAATGGGGACCAGTGATTGACACCGTGATTTGACACCACGTAGGCGTTAGAGAAACCTATGAAGCAGAAGACTGCCATGCCTGAGAGCGGACAGAAATCTCGACACTCAAAGAAGTTGGGGACAGACTGGCGGTTCCCCTTATCATCTCTCTCCCACTATTCACTCTCCGGCCGACAAAGATGTATGTTGTGTAATAAAAATATGTCCAGATATTTTTACAAGCAAGTCTTCGAGTTTCCTTTATGATGAAGTTCAGGACATTCAGCCGCTATACGACACTTGTTAGTTTGGCTCAGACGGCAAGAGAGCCGTCTACCGATCACTTGCTCCTGATTTCAAATCACAGTAGGGAAATGTTCATTTTATATATCGGTTTGGTTTAACGTGACGAGATGGACAAACAGTGAAGAGTTTACTCCCCTAAATTAGGTGAGGATTGTTTTTGTTGTTGTTGTTATTGTTATTGTTCTTGTTACGGTGTAAAAACAATCAACGCCAGCTTCTGAATTGGGTTTGACAATAAAACGTGCTTTGTGTTTGAATTTGTTAAGTTCACCCAAATGAACATAATGTTTCATTGTATTCCATCTGTTTATCAGGAGGAACAGCTACGTTTTAATCATGTGTCCTGTGGGCACTCTGTTTGAAAAATAAATTCGCGCATAGATTGAAAATATAATCTGATTAAAGGAATCTAAAGAACAGCAACATGTTTTCGAAACAAGTTTTTTCAAAACGTACATATTGATCATTTTTTTCTGAATTTCTGAGATAAGGAAATGTCATTATTATACATTGATTTAATAGGACATTAGGTTTAAGGCACCAACTTTCCACCACCTACGGACAATGGCGTAGTGGATATACGTGTTGGTTACGCGTATCTAGTAACCTGGGTTAGGTAGTGCCAAAAAGGTCATATACTCTTCCGTGGAATAGGAAGACAAGCGACATCACAAGGACGAAATAACGAGGAAGAAGGAACTGATACAAGATATCACTTGGCATGGACAGCGGAATGAGAACAATCTACCCACGTGGATTGAATAAAGGGTTTGGTTCAAAATACACAGAAGGTTACCAACTGCGATAGACACCCGAAGAAGAGGGTAGACCACAGCCGAAATGTTCTGAGTATGACAGCGGAGATGAGGACACTATGCGAGTACATCAGTGTGCTCATTTTCTTTCGACTACCTTCAACAAAAGTAATATTTTTCAAAAGTCCACGCGTTCTCTTAAAACATTTGGAGACCACACCGGAAAAACGATCAAGCTCCATCTTTTGCATTTTTTAGTTACAACCTCTATCAGGTTTGACTGCATTTAAACTGTATAGTTATGTACAATACAACTGTAAACACGATCGGACTCAACGGTTATTTAGCTTTTAAGTTTACCCATCCACTAAAAGAACTATTAGATTTTGAAGTTTAAAATCCAAATTATTCAAAATGATAAAAACGTGAGTTTGGTCGTTTTTCCAGTGTGGTCTTCAATTGGATTCATGTCATGCCATTGCTAGTACGTAAAAGATGATTAAATAGATGAAAACTTGTTTAATATTGATAATTCCAATTTTCGTTCTGACTGTATTCGGATATTGCATGAATAATAGATACGCGTATCTACATTGATCACACGTAGATATTGATAATACAAAACTTCAAAAATGAAATATTCTGTCGTAACAGGTTGTCTATAATCTTATGGAAGTCGACAATGGGATTATATACTCCGAAAAGAATAGGTATTACAGGTTATTTATTGCGTTTGCGAAAAGTATATATGTACAGAGGCAGCGCACACCCTCTTCCTCTCATACTCTTACATCCCAGTCACCAGTACCTTCCACCGACCCAACCTCTGACGTATCAGCGTAACATATCATCACCATTTTTGGGTCTGGGAACGCTCAAAAATGTTTTCATGTAAATTACTGGTAATTGCTTTTTCGTTTACACCATTTCGGCTTACGAAAGTACTTATTAAATCTCGTCGTCGTCGTGGCTATCCCTCGAGGTCAAGGATGATGGTCTACGTTCCATTGAGTACCGGCCCACAGAACGAAGATTCCTGTTCGTGTTTACGTTTGCCATGTACTTGCTGCACTCTAAGAAGCACACGATCATTTTAAAAAATCAACTGATTCCAGTGGCAGACAACCAAGACGATTAGAGTTGATGGATCTGTTATACTGACTCTTTCGTTAAGGGGGCAGAGGAATTGATCTGGCCGGAATTTAACACGTTTTCCCTGATTTACATTGATTTGGCCGAAATTTAACACGTTTCGCCCGAATTATATTGATTTGGCCAAAATGTAACACGTTTTTTCCGAATTACATTGATTTGGCCGAAATTTAACACGTTTCGCCGAATTATATTGATTTGGCCAAAATATAACACGTTTATTTCCAAATTACACTGATTTTCCCGAAATGTAACACCTTTTTCCCGAATTACAGTGATTTTTCCGAAATTTAACACTTGCCCTCTTCACCTCTGTTCTATACGCATATGTCAAAATCCCGCTACCTTTTTAACATTACATCCGTTAAAAACCGTTTGAAAGTGACGTCCGTTTTTTAAAATTGTCAGAAGGCGTCCTTTTATATCTTTCTCTCGGACAAGTGCAACATATGGTACTGATAGGGAACTGGTTAAATGTGGACAAGTTATAACGCCGATGAAAGTATGGTGAACATAATTGCAGTATAATACGCGACTGAAACGTGAAGTGAGGGAATGAGGCGTGGATTGTCAGCGAACATATAACAAATAACACGGAGAGTTTCTCGTCATAAAAAGCATCTTATTGATCACAAAGCCAACGGGTCACACAACTGAAAACGTGCTTACAAGTTCGGTGAAGAGTCTTGGAGCCGGGAGACACGAATAATGCAGAGAAAGATAAAAAGAAAGAAAATGCTCTATTTATTTATTTATTGTTTACTTATATACGAGATCTGTCCGAAAAGTATCCAGCAATTTAGTATTAACGAAAAAAATAGTCAAATGATAATGGTGCCTTAGTCGCCCCCTTTTAGGGTCTTAAACATTTTATCCCAGTATGTTTTCTACTTTTCTAACATCTGCAAAATCCTTTTCCAGGATCACCATTAGCTGTCTTGTCACATTCTCCCTAATCTCGTCCACGGTTTGTTTTTAGCTTTTGCTTACCTGGATTGTAGGGTGGGATGACAGACCTAGGTGATGCGATGTTTTGCCAGAAACCCTGCAGGAGACGTGAAGAAACGGGCAGGCTCAGTCATTGTGAATGCAACGGTCACACAGTACACACGCTCACTCAATGGTGTCTCACTACCAACTGAGTAATCCAACAGGATAATATCTGTTTGAGCATGCACAGTAAGGTGCCCTCTGGTTGGTTGTCAAGTTATATCAAAGCTGCGCACCTGTTTCCCGAGATATTCAAAATGGCTAGATACTCTCTGCATAAACTTTGTACATTCTTGTTTTGTTTCTTTTCTTAGAGACAAGCTTTCATTTTTCAGATTCACCTTTCCATTCTTTATTAATCACCGCTACCCACATCACTGGTTTATTGCTGGGTTTAGGTTATCCATGTGTTCTGCCATTTATATGTATCTATCTATGTATCCGGACTTCATAGTAGAAACTTGATATTTTGCACACACACACTCCTCAATGTTTTATTTTTATTTTTGAAAATCCCCCCCCTGAATAGGTTTTAGAGGGGGTTCACTATGCAATGTAAGTTCATGCCAAATTGGTCACTAGTTTCTACCCGCTTGTTTTTTTGAAAATTCAGACCTTTTTTGGTGATCACAGCCCAACAAAAGGCGAGAGAAGTAACTTTTTAATTGATCACCCCCAACACATCATATATAGGTGCCGGTGATTCATAGTCCTTCTTTCTTTTTGTTCCAGCTTCTTTTTAATTGTAATTTGTTTATTCTTTCTTTCTCCCTTTTTTCCTATTATATTTCCTATTCTTTTTTGCTTTTCTTTCTTCCTCGCATTTGTCTTTCTTTACTTTTTCTTCATACTCTCTCTTTTTTTAGAAACCGTCAACCAAAACTGTCACCAAAACTAGGTTTCTTCAGTTTTCAAGTCTGCTGGCTACGTATGTATGTATCACGCGTACAGACCACTGGAGCTTAGAGGGCTGAACATCTCTAGAAAATCTACTTTTATTTTTTTTTTAAATTCCCCCAAATAGATCTTTAGTGGAGGGGGTTCAATTTACAATGTAAGTTTATGCTAAATTGATTCCTAGTTTGTACCCGCTTGTTTTTGAAAATTTGTAAAAAGGTGAGTAATTTATTCATTCGTCACCCTTATTTTAATTGATCACCCCCAAACACGGCATGCTGGCAAAAGATCTTGGTAATATGACGGTTTCTATTGACCTGTTTTATTTTTTTTATTCATATTTATTTATTCGAAGATCGTGTTTTCCTAGTACAGGACATGGCCAGATGATGCGAGGAAGATTGTGGTACGCCAATCTCCCACGGAGAGCTAGCTTGTTTGCCTAGAAACTCAGCATAGGGAAATACATAACTATTCCAGGTTTGAGGCAGACCCACTATGTTATTACTTAAACATTCGCTCCTTTTTCGGCGGTTGATATCTGGGTATGTCAATATCCCGGTCTAATGATATATATCTATGTATGTATCCGGACTTCGCCCAACTCTAACAGTTCATAGTAGAAACTTGAAACTTTGCACACACACTCCCCTCAATAAGTACGGAAATTGTGCGTTTTTGTTTTTTGAAAATTCTCCCCATAAACATGTCTTTAAAGTGGGGTTCAATTTACAATGTAAGTTTATGCTAAATTGATTACTAGTTAGTGCCCGCTTGTTTTTTGAAAATTTGACAAAAGGTGGGAGAAGTAATTCATTCATTCGTCACCCTTGTTTTAATTGATCACCCCCAAAACGGCATGCTGTCAAAGAATCCTGGTAATATGACGGTTTCTATTGAGTGAATAAGCAGACCTGTTTTATTTATTTTTTATTCATATTTATTTATTCGAAGATCGTGTTTTCCCTTCGACCATATTCTTGTTTCTTCTGTATTTCCAATTGATTTTATCCGTTATTTTTCCATCAGCGGTTACATCTTTCCCCTCTCTGTTCGTATCGTAATCATGATTTTTACCACTAAATTCTATGCTTAAGAATCATGAAACCAAAATTCACTACTAATTTCCCTACAATAAATAACTATTGTTGCAATGCAATGGCTTGTATATCTTTTTTTTCTCATTCCCCTGGGGGCTAAGTAGATTTTATCAAACGAAGCTTTAGGCGGTCTGATACACTCTCAAAAGCTCTTTTCCAGTAAACAAGTTTATATCGCTATTATATTTATATAAGCTATTAAAGTAATATATACTATAATCATTTTATTACAACTATCAATATTTCTGAAATTGTAATACAGGGTGTCCCTAAAGTCTGGACACATAGGCAAAATGCATATTTTCAATAAAATAATTTGAACAACATTTTATTTAATTGAAATATTAATAAATAACATCTTCAATGTGTTTTCCACCATTTGTCATGCAACGGGGTTTGTCCACGACATTGCCTGTTTCTTTAAACTTCTAACCACCTTTCCCTCGGTGGAAAAGTCAATTGGGGTCCTTTTGTGATGAAGTGCATTGAAATCATCTGCTATCTTTCGATATGACCATCCTTCACGCCCACTGAGAAGTACCAGTTCAATCCTTTCTTCTTTCGACAAACTCATATTTACTATGTGGGTAAAAAGAAATATAGTTAATTACAAATAGTGATATTTCCTATGTGTCCAGACTTTAGGGACACCCTGTAGAATTAGTTCATTATCTTACTTCATTGCATTCATTTCTTGTTTTCTGATGAATTAGGTGTGTGCGAAAATTCCCAGCGCTCTTTTTTGAAAACTAGTGACTGAATACATTATTTTTTCGCTGGAAAGTTTTGCACACACCTAATGAAAGTCATTTTGGGTGGAACCATTTTTGAGAGAAAGAAAACCTGACGTATAGCCTACAAATTTAATTCACCTTTTGGGAGAAACGTTTATGTACGTTATTGATATTTATCAAGCCTAGCTTAGTACAGGACATGGCCAGATGAGGCGAGGAAGATTGTGGTAAACCATGTACATTCTTTTTGTTTCTTTTCTTCCAGCCAAGCTTTTATTTTTCAGACTCACCTTATCATTCTTTATTAATCACCGCTACCCACAAAACTGGTTTATTGCTTGGTTTAGGTTATTCATGTGTTCTGACATTTATATGCATCTATGTATCTATTTATGTATTCGGACTCCGCCCAGCCCTAACCGTTCATAGTAGAAACTTGATATTTTGTACACACACTCTCCTCAATGTGTAGGAAAAATGTTCTTTTTCTTTTGTTGAAAATTCCTGCCCTAAATAGGTTTTTAGAGCGGGGTTAAATATGCAGTGTATGTTTATGCTAAATTGGTCAGTAGTTTGTGTCCAGAAGTATTCTCACTTGTTTTCTTTTTATAAATTGGACTATTTAGTGATCGCTGCCCACCACCACTGTTTAATTTACAAGCTAAAACAAAGCATATATAGGTGGCGGTGAGTCATAATCTCCCTTGGAATGCTAGTTTATTTATTGTATATACAATAAAAATGTTGCAGTAATCATCTTCAGTTGAAGTAGTGGTGGAGTTTGACCCAGGGGCAGCCATCCTTGTTATTTTTAGTTACTTATGTTGTAAGTATATATTTTACAAAACTTTAATCTGACACCACTCCCCTCAATGAGTAGGGAAAATCTTTTTTTGGTTTTTTTGAAAATTCCCGCCCTAAATAGGTTTTTATAGGAAGGTTCAATATGCAATGTAAGTTTATGCTAAATTGGTCAGTAGTTTGTGCCCGCTTGTTTTTTTGAGAATTCATACCTTTTTAGTGATCACAGCCCAACGTTTTAACTAATCACACCCGACACAGCATGTATGGGTACTGATGATTCATAATTTCCCTTTGAATGCTAGTTTGTATTGTTATTGTGTGAAATTCTGTAACAGCAAAGCAATTACCTGATCGCTTTTATACCTCACAAAGTTAATGAGTTTTAGTATCCATCATGAATATAAAATGAGAGAATTTACCAATAGAACAAATATAGTGTGTGAAGTCGAAAAAACACGTCTCTATGTTAACTTTGCGTTGGAATTACAGTGACGCCATTTTTTCTTTCTTCAACTTCCTCTTTTTGTTAACCCTTTATTGGACAGCCCTAAAAATATTTTATATATCAAAACAACCTTTTTGTATGTTAAACTAGAACTAATTACAAGATATATTCAGTTGCAAGTTTTCTGAATTCTTTTTGTTTATGGGGGCAAAACGCCCTCTGGTGAAGTGATCATATATGGCCAAAAAGTGACCAAAACTGGAAGATATAAAAAAATTAAAAATTAAAGTAGAAAGTTAAATAAAACATAGAATTAAAGAATAACATTCAATATAATGAATAGACAGAAAAAAAAATTGATATTGACAATAAAAATAAAACCTCCGGGTTGATTTTAAAATTGTATTGTGCGGGCCAAAAACAGACTAATTTAATGGAGTGTGTTATGCCTGAAAACAGTTTCTGTCTTTGTTCAAGCACAAGTGCACTTTGCAAAGCTTGCAGAACACAGACTATGTTGTCTTTGTGGCTACAATATGTGTGTGTTGCTGACAAGTCCTCAGGTGATCATATATAGTCACTTGCCCCATAAAGGATTAAATATGAGCAAAATATATCATTTTTCTTTTTGTATTTTCTCCATTAAACAGTGTCTCTTTCGGAGCAGTTTACTATTTTTTATCACAACGTTTTGGCCGCTGTATCCTTCAGCCGCCTTCAGGTGTCTGGGGCATTATGTAACTGTTCAGTAACATTTCAAGAACTTGTAACATAACTCGATAGTAGGTATGTTTTGCCATATCTTTACCTGTCAAATCGGATTTCTCTGGTAAATTTTAGAACTCGTAACTTTTCCTTATGAGTGTATATTTCTGCAATCCCGGTCAGTGATTGAACCGGCGACTTTCAGGGAACTAGATGAGCTTTACCAACGTTTTTAACCACACCCGAGGATCAACTAAATAATTCTGTTTGAAGTTCCTAAATGGTTATCGAAGGTAACATCGAAAGACACTGAGACAAGGCCCTTGCGTATCTGTATAATAACTGTTTGCTAATATCTAAGACTTATCAATTTAGCTCAGTCAGTAAGACAGCCTCCTGGAAATCAGTTGGTCGTTAATTCAAATCACGGTAGGAGGTCGTGGATTTTACATTTTACATTTTACACCTCTAATTTTGGTGAGGATTGTTCTTGTTCTCGTTGTTCTTGTTACGGTAGGAAAACAAAGTCAACTCCAGACTTTGTATGGGAGTTTGACAAAAAAGCGAAGGTTACAGAGGCCGAACTGTTGTGATAAAGACAAACAAGCCAAATAGACTGGTCTGAAAGAATTAAGGTATAAGAGTAACAACACCTCAACTTGATCCTCCGGGAACTAATTTGTTTTTATTTGATTTTCTCAAACAGTTCCAAATTAGTTCACGCCCTGGTTTTATAGCGGTCATAACCCATTAACATTACTGTTGTCGTTTGGCTATTAATATAGTTCAGAGATTCTTCACAGACAGTCATCTTTCATTATCAGCTCTTTTGCGTGGTTATGTATGACACGGTCGAGAGCCTGTTGCCATGTTGAAAAGCATTAAATAAAGATTATGATTACTGCAACGGTCACTGGTTTCCGCCTCAGCACCCACAGCACCCACAGCACCGCCGTTATTACCAACACAGCCATCACCTCGACAGCTACTGCCAACACCACCTCATCACAGCCACAGCCACTCCTGAAAAAGAGAAAAAAAATGATGTATCAGGACGGCAACTGCTCTTCTATTTTTTACTTCTATTCTGTTTATTGTAACTATTCCATAACCCGTCGCTTCGCTGACGGTTATCATAATTGTGCAACAACAGACTCACTTGATGGTTGTTACTGATACCACACCATGTAAAAAGGAAGAGGGGAGAAATAAACGTTAGGGACATACGAGGGTAGGACGGGAGACGGGAAAGAGAACGTTCGGTAGGTTAATAAAACAGCAGGAAGAGAGAGGGGGGATAGGATAGTTAAATGAGAGGGTAGGTAGGGAGGGTGGTGATGGTTGCTACTGATACCATCAGTGTGACAGCAAGGTTTACGCGCCAACTTCGAAAAGTTCTGATCAGGAGATTGATGACGACATCATTATGATAATGGACTGGGAGAAGGCAAATACACAATACTCATGGGAGACTTGAATCCTAAGGTAAGTAAAGGAAAGGCTGGGGAATCTAGTGTAGTAAAATATGGAATATGCCAGAGAAATGAGAGAGGCGACATGCTAGTCAATTCTCGGGGAGATACTGATTAAAGATAACTAATACTTTCAAAACCGAGAAGGTCGTAAATGGATTTGGAGAAGCCCAAATGGTATAACAAAAAGACCCCGAAATTGACATCATAATAGCTGACAAGATCAATAACATTAAAAACGTTACCGTTATAAACAAAGTAGATATGTGAAGCGACCATAGAATGGTTTGCGTGCAGAACTAAATTTAACTTTAAAACTAAAAGGAATAAAATGATTCTTAAGAAGAAGAATTGCCCTAATAAGATAAAGATAGAGAACATTAGCAATTTTAGAGTAGTGATAGAGAACAGATGTCAGGCCTTGTGAAATAGCTACAGCGACATGGAGGAATAGAGGAAAAGAGTATTAGCCTGACAAATATAATTAAGGAAGTAGCTGAGATTGTAGGCAATACAAATATAAACAATAACACAGGGAAATACTCTAAAGCAACATTAAAACTAATCAAAGAGGAGATGCAAACAAAAGAGGACGTGAACAAAAAAGCAGAACTTAGCAAATTAATAAACAAAAGAACGGGAGAAGAAAAACAAACATGAAAAGGATAGTAGAGGTTATCAGAAAGGTGAATAGTTTTAAAAAGCGCCCGAGTCGCAGATCATATCGGCAAGCAACAAATGTTTGCACTAAAAGATGAAAATGTCAATATTATCAAAAGTAGGGACAAATTGTCAAAAGTATCCGAAGAATACTATGAAAATGTATACGTTTTCAAAGAAACTTAAGATTCGCCGATGACGTTTCCATGACGTCAGAAGCATCGGAAGAATTACAAAACACATTGAATAGAGAAAGTAAAAATGTAGACTTAAAGATGAACAGAACAAAGACAAAAGTAATGTTCAGCAATAAAGTCCCCAAAAGATCATAAAGATAGAGGGAGGGGTTCTAGAAGAGGTGGATGAATACATCTACCTAGGACAGGTAATAAAGTTAGAGAAAGACCATGACAGCGAAATAAAACGACGCATAACGATAGGGTGGATAACATTCGGTATAAATAATAAGTAATACAACAGTTGCATAATACCAACCATTACTTACGGATGCGAAAAATGGAAACTAACAAAACTAACTGAAAACCAACCCACAGAGAGCCATGGAAAGAGCAATACTAGGGATAAGAGATAAGCGATAGAAAAAGATCAACATGGATCAGAGGGAGGAATGGAGTAAAGAAGAGATGGAGCAAAAGACTAACCGATTGGTGCACCTGGGACAATAAACGCAGAAGGAAAAGATCAGACACAAGACGGAAGGATGAGATAGAA
>VCCN01001611.1:2854893-2871739 GCA_006491835.1 Architeuthis dux
ATGCATCTATGTACACAACTCTAACAGACACAAGATTGGTTGCTGCAGGGTCAAACTCCACTGCAACTTTTGTATTATATACATAATAAATAAAACAAATTATAAAAATATATTTATTTTGTATAAATGTATTCATTTATTAGAATGAAATAAGCGTATTTGTATGCAAATATTTTGTTAATGTCTGAGGCTTGTCAATCTAACTCAGTCAGTAAGATAGCCTCCTGGCAATCAGTTGGTCGTGAGTTCAATTTTCACGGTAGGGGAATGTGAATTTTACATATCGGTTTACACCCCTAATCTTGGTGAGGATTCTTGTTGTTGTTCTCGTTACGGTAGGAAAACAAAGTCAACTCCAGACTTTGTACTGGAGTTTGACAAGACCCAAGTTTATTGTCAAGTAAAAAGGTAAACGAGGTAATCAAACGCTTTTAAAAGATGTGTTAGAAAAATGTAGACACTCTTTTTAAGGAAGTGTAGATGTTTTGCTTGACTATTCTATTAAGATACCGTGGTTGCCGGCACATAAGAAGCACATTTAATTTTAAAAAGAAAATCTATGCCAATATTACAAAGTGTCCAATTCGCTGGTAGTATGACTAGAGGGTTGACTACAGAAGATCGAAATGAACACCTATGAGGCTTGGAAGAGCTGCCGTGAGCGGTAGACCCCGAATACTTTTCTAAACCATGCGTCTTAGAGGCCAAGAAATATGGTACTTATATAATTATTTAATGCAGATTTGACTTTACAATTCTTTTCTTAGGCGAAGTTTTAACAAAGAGAAGATCTTAAACTAAAACTTTGTTCATCGTTCCAATAATGTTATTTTAATGAAATATCTCAAATTAATGAATACGTACATTTCCTGAGAAAAACTATAGACTCGTACTTTCGATATTAAGTATTCTTCATCATCATCATTCCATGGGCAGTCTTTTGTTCCATCTACTGTCATCTCTTCTTGCTAACTGACCAGCCCATGTCCATTGTTGCTGCTTAATTATTTGTATAACATCCCTCAATCTAGTCCTCTCTCTGATCCATGTTGATCTTTTTCTATCTCTTCCTATTCCTAAAGGAGTCATTAAATGATGACAAACCTTTGAACTATGAATAGTATTTCTAATACAGAAGATGCCGCTTAATATAATCATGGATAATCTTATTAGACGATTATTGTTATCAAAAACACTCCGTTCCAAACATTTTATTTAAAGTGATCACAATAAGCGGCTTCGACTGATTTTGATAACAATAACCGTTTGATAACATTATCTGTGATATTAATAAGCGACCTCCTCTGTAAATATAAATGAATAGATTTTCCAAACAGGTTTGGTTTGTCACTCAGTAGAAGCCGTCACGTGACCATCATCTTTTGGCAGCATATCGTGTTGGGGATGATCAATTAAAAAATGGAAAGAAGGGTGATCAATGAATAAGTTACTTCTCTCGCCTTTTGTTGAGCAGTGATCAGTAAAAAAAAGTTTGAAAAAAAAACCAAGCATGAATGCTGCCGGATCAATTTAGAAAAAGCTTACATTGCAAATTGAACCTCCAGTAAAAACCTATTAAATTAACTTTCTATAACATGGTGGTAGGGGGTGTAATTATTTATGAACGATACTCTACATAGCCAGCCAGAATCACTTAAAAACTGAAGAAACCTATGTTGACAGTTTTGGGAACAGTTTTGGTTAACGGTTTCTAATTTTGATAGATGGCCAGCCAGAATCACTTACAAACTGAAGAAACCTATGTTGACAGTTTTGGTGACAGTTTTGGTTAACGGTTTCTAATTTAGATAGATAGCCAGCCAGAATCACTTAAAACTGAAGAAACGTATGTTGGCAGTTTTGGGAACAGTTTTGGGAACAGTTTTGGTTAACGGTTTCTAATTTAGATAGATAGCCAGCCAGAATCACTTAAAAACTGAAGAAACCTATGTTGACAGTTTTGGCTGACGGTTTCTGATACGAACACGAACTGGTCATTATAATTCCATCTATAAAGTGTTCGCTGCCAAAACGTCTTCATGATCTTCATACGTAAAGGAATCAAAAGATTAGATAAATGCATTGTAGCAGTTACCAGACCTTCGGTAGCAGCTCTAACTATACAGCACCAGATTCTTAATGACCACATTCCCGCCTCTTGTTTACCGTTTGAGGAATCAGTAGCCACAGTAGTCAGTGGGGATAACTTCGGCAACGATTCAATTGCAGTTCCGAGGCGTGATTTTCCTTTATTGATGTTGAGGCTCATGTTGATTCTCTGATAAAAGCCACGAGACAGAACTAATAAACAATTAGTTGTTGTTGTTTTTTGTTGTTTTTTTCCGAGTGCAGGAGCGACGTCAACAAGTACATGTTATGATTCTCAGCTGTCACAGACGTCGTGTCGTGTTTATTTATCTATTCATCTATTTTTAGAGCTGATGCCGTTGCAGGAGTAATCGCTCCATCTCACTGTCTCTGCCTATCTTGTCTGCCACAGTTAAGGCCGCGTCTTCTGCGTCAGCTGAATGCATAGAGGAATATTGAGGTGACGGCAGCTCATATTATTTTCATGATCATGATCATGATCATGATCATGATCATGATCATCATCATCATCTTCTTCTTCTTCTTCTTCTTCTTCCTACTATGATCGGCACTACCCTGACCGTCATGGTCCACACCTTTCTCAGCTCCCAGGCCAGATCCTGGTACTTTTCCAGCTTCTCACTTTCTTTTGCATCTTGAATATGTGGTCCGCGGGCACAGCCACGTCTATGATCTGTCAGATTTTCTTTTTTCTTATCCACAACTACCAGATCCGGTCTCCTTGCCTGGATGTCGTGGTTGGTTTGGATGCCAAAGACCCAGAGTATTTTAGGAATTCTACTTTCTCTTCCTATTTTCTACATATTCTGGTTTGTGCTGATACCATTTGTCTACATGGCCGAACCCTAGTTGTTTGCACAGTTCCCGGTATATGACTATCGCTACCCTGTCGTGCTTATGATTGTACTACTTCTGGGCCGGTTTACTACATTCACTGATTATGTGGTTTATTGTCTTTTTCTCCACAGAGGAGGCATTTACTGTTTTTCTGGCGTTTGTCCATATTGTCTTGATGTAGTTTGTACAAATGCACTTGTTCTGGGTTGCCATGATAAGGAATTATGTTTCTCTGTCCAGGTGTCCTCTGCGTAGCCATGTCCGTGATTGCTCGTCTGCGATATTTTCTGTTTGCCCTTTAAATACATCGTGACATTTTTTTTCCCATGTTTTTCCCTTGTTGTGTTCTTTACTACTCCCTTGTTTGTTACCTTTTTATTTTTTGTTGCACTGTTTCGAGCACGTTCTATGCTGATGAGTCCTCAGTCACCTTCACATATTATATGTATGTGTCATCTCTGGGATGTAGAGACTTGTGCATCCTCATAAGTTTCCTAGTTCACCGGTCCATTGATTTGAGTTTATCCTTTGTCCATCCAAGTGTATCTTACTACCGATAATGTCCATACGTTCATCCCTTATATCATATTTCAGCCACTTCTTATGCTCATGGCGTATTCCTTTTGTTTCCTCATTATTATTTTATTTCACGCATTTGCATGTTCACACCAGACGTAATCGCTGAAGACTGAGTGACAGCAAGTCTCCTCATATCTCCAGCATCCTCCTCAGTAACCTCGCAGACCCCAACCATGCCGTGGTCTGTACAGTCTCAACCCTTCTTCAGATTTCCAACTACTCCAATCTCGATCTTGGTGTATTTGGTACGGTTCCAAGTACGGTTATGGGCAGTATCCTAACCTTCATATTCCACATTTCTCTCAACGCCCATGAAGGCTCCCTGTATTTTTTCTAATTTCTAACTCTCCTTGACATTCACTCGGTGGTCTGCTGGCACAGCAACGTCCACAATTTGGTAGGTCGTTGTTTCCTTACTGGCGACTATTAGATCCAGTCTTCTTGCTTAGATGGGCTGGTCGGACTGGATGTTAAAATCCCAGAATATTTTATGACTTTTATGTTCCAAAACAGTCTCTGGTTTGTGCTGATACCGTTTCTCTGTATTGCCGAACCCAAGCCATTTGCACAGTTCCCAGTGTATGACTGTCGTTACTGTGATGTGCCTAATGTTGCCCCATTTCTTGGCCAGTCGGCTACATTCACTGGTTATGTGTTTTACTGCCTTGTCTCTTTCTTTGCAGGGATTGCATTTACTGCTTTTCTGTGTCTTTTCAATCTTCGCCTTGATATAGTTTGTACTGATGCACTTGTTCTAGGCTGCAATGATGAGATATTATAATTCTCTCTTCAGGTGTCCTCTGCTTAGCCATGTCCATGATTGTTCGTCTGCGATATTTTCTATTTGTCCCCTTAATTCTTCGTGGGGTGTTTTTTTCTTTCTCCAATGATGCGTTCTTTACCACACCCTGTTGCTATTGTTTTATTTCTGTTACACTGATTCGAGCGTTTTACGTAATATTTTAGCAGCAATGTTGTACATATTTTCCCAATCCTATTTTGGTGTCCAATTGACTTTGGTGTATTGTTTTCTTTACTACTCCATTGTTTGATACCTTTTTATTTCTTTTTGCACTGTTTCGAGCACTTCCTGTGTCGATGAGTCCCCTGTCACCTTCACATCTTATCTGTATGTGTCATCTCTGGAGTGTAGAGACTTGTGCATGATCATAGGTTTCCTAGTTCACTGGCCCATTATCCTTTGTCCATCCCAGGAATGGTCCTGTGAATCTTACTACAGATAATGCCCATGCCTTCTATCCTTTTCACATATAATTTTACTGTGTCGTCTTTAGGATTTAGTGTCTTGTATATGGTCATCAGTTTTCTAGTCTGTCCGTCCATTCATTGAAGTTCCTCTTTTGTCCAGCCGATGCGCATCTTCACAATAGATGTATGGTGGTTATCACTGGAGACTGGATAACAACAAGTCTCTTTCAAATCTCCAACGCCTTTCTCAGTATTTGCATAATCTCGTTTCTAATATTTTTGGCTCGGTTCCAAGTTTTCGGACTGTTATATTAACGACTCTAACATTCATGTTCCACTTTTAGCTCCCGGTCAAGGCCCTGGTATTTTACCAACTGTGATCCACTGGCACAGCCGCATTCACAATTTCGTAGGCCCTCATTTATCTTGTCGGCAATGATTAGATCATGACTTCTGGCCTGGATTGGGTGATCCGTTCGAATTTCAAAGTCCCAGAGTAATTTATGCTTGATATACTCCAGAACCGCTTCTAGGTTATGCATATATCATTGATTTGAATGGTAAAATCCCTGTCGTCTGCACAGTTCTCAGTGAATCACCCATCCCACTCAGTCATGCATATCTGTTACTCCTTCTGGGCTAACTTGCAGCATTGTTTAATATATGATGGACAGTCTAATCTCTATTTCTGCACAGTCAGTATTTACGATTTTGTGTGTCTTGTCTATCTTATTATTTGTATTCATTACGCTTTCACACCAGTAGTGAATCAAGTGACAGCAAGTCTCCTCACTACTCCATGGCTCCCCTCAGTATTCTAGCCGATTTAAGCAGTGCTGTCGTGTGGACAGTCTCTGCTCATACCCGGATTCCTAGTTGTTCCAACCTCTTTGCTAGGCTCTTCGGGACTGTTCCCAGACCTCCGACCACTATTGGCACTACCGCCACCTTCATGTATCATAATTATTTCGGTTTTCTGGCAACGTTTACATGCTTATCTAGCTTTTAACTTTATCCTAGCCTCACCGTCTGCCGGAACAGAGAAATCCACTATGTGATACGTTCTTTTCTCCTTGTTCACTACCACAAGATCTCGTCTTCTGACCTGTATTGGTTGAATCTCAAAGTTCCAGATGACTTTATGTATTTCGTTTTTTTAGGACAGATTCTCGTCTGTGCACATACCATTGGTTTGTATATTCGCAATGCAGTCAGTTGCACAGTTCACAGTAGATCACCCCCCATCCAGTCATGCCTGTTCTGGTACTTCTTCTAGGCTAATTTGCTGTTCTCGCTTACTATGTGGTCGATTGTCTCCACGTCGTCTCCGCATGGTCTGCATTTGCTGTTCTGCGTCTTGTCTATCTTAACCTTTTTACAGTTCATTCCTATTGCGTTGTTCAAAAGTCTAGATATTTGTCCAGCTTTTCACACTCTTTCGATTTTACTCTGTGGACTGCTAGAGCAGCGACATCCATTACCTGACTTAAACTGTTTCTTTCTCTATAGTTTTGAGAAGGGTCATTAATATTGAAATGGTTCCTCGGACGATTGAACTCCTTCTTGTTTTTTTGTGTTGTAAACCGATCCATTCTTCTGCCTTCTCCAGGTGTAAAAACCCGAGTGTGATGGGTTAAACGAAATACATAAAGTCGCCCAATCCAGGGCTACCCCCCTGGTAGCCCTTATATCGCATGACCCTGGTGTTTCTGTGTCTTTGTCCTGTCGGGTTTATAACAAGTTCAATCGTCCGAAGAACCATTTCAATGTTTCCTTTCAATGTATTTCAATGTCTCATTCTCGAGAAGTGCTTTTAGTTTGCGCATACGATTTTGTTTGTATTGCATACTTCCTAGTGAATCACCGTTCCCACCCAATCATGCCTAACTTTGTACCTTTTCCTGACTCAATTAACTTAGTATATCATTGACGGTTTTATCTTTGTCTCCACAGAGGCGACATTTACAATTCTTCTGTGAATTGTCTCTCGTAGGTTTAATATAGATCTTTTCTAATACATCTGTTCTGGGCTGTTATTCAGGCAATAGTTATTCATGAATAGCAAGTAGTATGGGATTTCTTCGATGTATGTTTTCAATTTAAGAATAGAACAAAGTCATTATTATACAATGACTTACTCGGACTATTGTCCTCATATTGGTTGAACCCTCTGGCCTTCCCCAGGTGTGTCGTAGATGGTAATCTTCGGGGAATTTCGAATAGCACCCTTTATTCAATCAACCAGGGTAGATTGTTCTCATTCCACTGTCCATGCTTGGGGATATCGTGTAGCAATTGATTCTTCCAACTTAATTTGTTTTGGTTCAGTGGAAGAAGTGGACAAGCGACATTGCAAGGACTACCAGATCTGTTCTTCTTGCTTGAATGGAGTGGTTGTTCTGAATCTCAAGATCCTAGCGTATTTTAATTGTTTTTTTCTAGGGTTTCCTCTAATTTGTTTTCGTACCATTTATTCACATGGTCGAACTCCAGTCATTTGCATTATTCTCTGTGTATCACTGTTTCTACTCTGTCATGTTTTTTATATTCCCTTTGGGCCAGTTCGCTACATTAATTATAAGTGATTGTTTTTCTTTCTTCCAATATCCACATCTAAATTGTTGTTATTGTATTCCCGGAGAACACAGCAAAGCTCTGGTTTGCACTTTCTCATCAGATGTCTGGTGGTCATCGCTGAAGGCTCCAGCCCTCCTCTCAGCGTCCTCATATATCACAGCATCGATGTGGTTTGTACTGTCCCAGCATCCCCCCACTTTGCTAAATCTTATGACGTTCTTTCTAGCTGCTATGCCATTGCTGACGACTGGAGGTCGTTAGTCTCATATTTCCAGTACTCTCCTCAGTATTCTTGCAGACCCAAGTAGTGTTGTGGTCTGCATAGTCTCAATCCTTCCCCTTGTCTCCAGCTCCTCCAAACATGACTTTAATGTCTTTGATACTGTTCCAAATGTGCCTACTATTATGGCACTACCTTGACCTTCATGTTCCACACCTTTCTCAGCTCCCGGACCAAGTCCTGGTACCGGGTTCTCTTTTCCCTGTCCACAACTGGCAGAATGTAAGATGACAGTCTTCTGCAGATCTTCAGTTTCGATCTTAATTCCCAGTTCATTCAATCTCTTTTTGATGTCTTTTGGTGGCGTTCCCAGCGCCCCGATGACTATAGAGACTATCTTTACCTTCATATTCCATAGTTTTTGGTGCTCTCTCTTTAAGTCTTTGTATTTTTCAATGTTTTCTTTCTCCTTAGATTCTATTCGGCTATCATATAGGATGGCAAAATCAACAATGATACAATTGTTCTCCTGTTTGTTTATAATTATTAAATCTGGCCTCCTAGCTTCAGTCACATGATCGGTCTGAATACTAAAGTCCCACAGTATTATGCAAGTATCATTTTTAACAACACTTTCTGGCTGATCGTTATACCACTTCTTACTCGCGTGTATCTTAACTTTCCGGCATATTACCCAATGAACCCTTCTCCCCACCCAATCATGTCGACGTTTATATTCTTTTGGGGCCATTTTGCTGCACTCGCTAATGAGGTGATTGATACTTTCATCAACTTCGCCGCACATTCTACATTTACTATCCTTCCGCGTTTTGTCGACCTTGGCTTATATTCTTTTACTGTTTCCCTAGCTTCCATACCTGGTCTCCTAGCCGCACACAACACACAACAGTCGCTCCCCGTTCTTCTGTAATTACCTCTCTAGCTCAAGTGTTGCGGTCCCTATCGTGTCCTCAACACTGAGAAACCCTCTACCATATTATTTAAACAACTACTACTACTACTACTACTACTACTACTACTACTACTACTACTACTACTACTACTACTACTACTACTACTACTACCCATTAAGATTTCACACCAGTAAAAGTGCCTTGTGGCTTTCACTAGAGAATAAGCAGAGTAAGTCTCCTCCAGCACTCTCCCCAGTATTTTAACTGATTTCAATAATTCTGCCGTCTGCATAGTTTCAATTATATCTCCAGTTTCTTAAAGCCTCTTGGCAAGTCTTTTCTGAACTGTTCAAGGCGCCTCAATAATGATGGGCACAACACTCACTTTCATGTACCACCATTTTCTTTAAAAACCCTTTGATAGTCCAAATAGCTGTCGAGCTTTTCAATTTCTTTCAATTTTACTGATATTTATCTGCCGTAACAAAAAATCCACTATTTGAAAAAAGTTTCATCTTGTTGACAATGATTATATATAGTCTTCTGGATTGGATAATCCATTTGAATGTCAAAGTCTCGGGAAATTTTATATTTTTATTCTCTGAGAAAGGCTCTGATTTTTTGCATATAGCATTGGTTTCCACCCAGTCAGTCTATATTGTACTCCTTCTGCGCCAACTTGATGCATTCGCTAATTATACGATTGCCAATCCTATCTCTATCTCATCACAGTCTCCATTTGTTATTTTGCTGTCCTGTCTATCCTAGGCTTAAAGTAATTACCGTATTTCCCGGCTGGTATGACGCTACTAGAGGTAAGACGCACCCTATAATTAACTAGGTATTGTTTGAAAATATTTGAGGATCGAATAGTTTACAGTACTAGCAAGTACAAATGGCCAATTCCATGGTGTCAGTTTTCTTTCTGTCGCAGCTAATTATCACATTTTAGGGCTATTGATAAGTTTTTTTCTATAGTTTTGAGAATGGTCATTAACATTCGAATAGTTCTTCGGATGATTGAACTCCTTCTTGTTATTTGTGTTGTTAACACGACGTTTCGGTCGATCCATTTTTCGGCCTTCTTCAGGTGTAATATCCGAATGTGATGGGGTAAACAGAAGTTTTTCTAATTTCAAAGGAGGTAACCCTTATAACGTAGAATTCGGGTGTTTCTGTGTCCTTGTCTTGTCGGGTTTAGGTCTGTTGAGAAGTGGAAGCCACATCGGGTTGAAGCCCGTAGTTGTCTGACTAGTGCATACAGTCGATATGATGTTAGTATTTTTTAGGAAAAACGTGCGTCTTACCAATTGGGAAACACGTAGTTCTTATAGAATTATCTTTGGTCACCTTTTACAGGAATTTTCTCTCTTTAAATATCCTTTTCGTAATCATGTTCGTCACATTTCATCTATAATTCCCTTGGTCTGCCTCCTGAAATTTTTGTGGAGTTGTTTTACTTTCCATTTGTTTTGTCTACTCGTTTACAGTTCCTCTATTCGTCTTCCTGTTCTATGGCAAATTGTGGCTGTTATAGTTCGTCTTTCATCACCCTGTCTTGTGTTGACCTCAACGTCATTGATAGCAGAATCGATGCATTCTTCAATGCTGACGAATCCTCGCATTACTTTTTTCCTTTCCACAAATAGTCTATCGACGTCACCGAGTGTAATACAATCCTTGCAATACTTTCCTTGTTTTGTCATCCAAATTTCAATTATTGTATGATTGACAGTCCAATCCCTATTTCAACACAGTCTGCATCTGCTATTTGCGGTCCTGTCTATCTTAGCTTTAAAATAATTAGCCTATTGTCCGGCTGGTAAGACGCTACAGGTGGTATTTGCAATACTTTTCTTGTTTTGTTAGCCAAATTTCTCAGTTCTTCTCTTGTCCAGTTTAGGAGGGGTCCGGAATATATCACGAGAGGTTGCCTGGGTTTTTTATCTAATGTTTTCATTGGTTTGTTTAGGTATTCTTTGCTAGCTTTTCCCTTCATCTCATTTCACTTGCTTGAATCCGCTTCCAGCTTTCCTAGATATTTGTAATTTTGTCCCGTTCACTGTCCCAATAATTTCATGGTTGCGTAGTTCAATTAATCAAGTTTTTGTGCATCATCAGCTAGGCACATTTCTTGATTCTAAACCCCATTCCAATTTTTAGGCAACACATCCTTACTGTTTCTATTAAAGTCTCCAATTCCTCTTTTGTTTTTGGCAGTTATTTCAAAATCATTCATACACATAAGGTGGTTGAGATTTACACAATCTATATCCTCTGTTACAATTCCGCAAAATATAACTGAGCGGTGTCATTGCTATGATGAATTGCGAATCTTTATAAAGAACTGAACACATTTTTGAAAATGAAGGTGACAGTAGTACCAATAGTAGGCGGAGCCCTTGGAACGGTCAAAGAGGTTGGAGGAACTAGAAATCCGGGGAAGGGCCGAGACCATCAAGACGACTGCACTGCTGAAGCCAGCTAGAATACTGAAGTGAGTCCTGGGGAATTGAACAGACTTGCTGTCACTTGATCTCCAGTGAAGACCACCAGCCACTACTGGTGTGAAATGTCCTAAAAATTCATAACGCAAAAACTACTCGACCGATCTGGACCAAACTTGACAGGGATACCGAATATCATGCAGGGCTGTCAAATTTGAGGCTAATCCATACACAGTCATTTCCTATGCATCGTGTCTATTTGTCCTAAAATTCATAACTCAGAAATTACTGGTCCGATCTGGACCAAACTTGGCAGGGATGCCGAATATCAGACAGGGATCTCAAATATCCATGCGCATGTATCACCCTTGCATCGTAGCTATTTGTCCCCAAAGATTATAATTCAGAAACTATATGGTCCATGATCTCTTATTGGGGCCAAAAGCCACATTTAAGCCTTCCCCAAGTAACTAGCTAAATACCGCCCGTAAGGCAGGTTTTCGGCTAGTCGTCCAAATGTGCAATCATCATTATTTTCTACTGTTGCCACAGTAGTTAACTTAAACTATTCTACAACCAGTAATATGTATTTCTACTGTCTCTTCTCGTTTTCTTACATTTAATATCAAGCTTTGCAGTTTTAGAAGGTGCAGAGTGGCCGAACGGTTAATGCCAGAGAGAATTGAATCGGCGAGCGGAATTCAAACTCTGGCTGGGTCATTTCGTATTCACTTCCCACTAATGCCCTTGGGAAAGGCATACACCCATCTCTTCTCCCTCCAGCTATGGGTAAAATAGTTAGACAGACTCGTGTCTCTATCCATGGTTGGCAACTAGTCTAGGAGAACCTTGACACACCGATGATGAAATCATATGTGGTGCCCCAACGACCCTATGTAAAAGTATGCAGCTTTTCCATTAGTGTTGTTTCTAATTATTAGTATTAGCATTATTATCCCCATCAGCATGTACACACATTATTTAACTATTACCACAACTACGTACGAGGCTACAGGTATCGGTCTACTAGTAAAGATCCCACTCACCATGGTAATATTGACACATGAATAGCATTTGTAATTTCCTTTTTGTTATCACTAGTTATAACTATTGATCTAAATTGAACAATTACTCTGTAATTGTTAATTTGTTATTATTGAATCACCGTAGCCACGGTCAGCTAACCGACCAAACAACAAATATGGTGGCTACGTATTCTTCTCTTTTCACTCAGTTGTTTTCGTTGTGTCAGCGCTACCGGACATGTTGCCTATAACATTACAAATTCGCATACGTACTCCAATAGACATTTTCAAAAGACTTTCTTTTTTTTTTTGTAATTTCTTTTTTTTCGGACTTTATAAAATATCTTGTCAGCGCTACCGGACACACCATTTGGCCTTTAACATTGCAAATTCGCATACGTACTCAAATAGACATTTTCAAAAGATTTTCTTTTTTTTATCTTGTAAATTTTTTTATTGAATTTTTTTTTCGGACTTTATAAAATATCTTGTGTCAGCGCTACGGGATACACCATTTGGCATATAAACCTGCAAATTGGCACGAGTACTCCACTAGACATCTACTAAAAACAGTTTATTGGAAGTTTGCAATTTTTTGTAAATATTGTTTATGGAATGTTTGTGTTTTTTTCGGACATTAAAAAAAGCTTGTGTCAGTGGTACCGGACACACCAGTTGGCCTATAACTTTGCAAATTCGCATGCGTACTCCACTAGACATCTTTTAAAAACAGTTTATTGGATTTTTGGAAATTTGAAAAAAAAATATTATCGAATTACTTGGGCTTTTCTTTACTCTTTTAATCTTGTGTCAGCGCTACCAGACACACCCGTTGGTGTATAACCTTGCAAATTCGCATGAATACACCTTGTAGACACCTTCTAAAATGGTTTTCTTGACTTTTGGAAAAATGTTTTCTTTACGATAAAAAAGGACAATTTTTGTGTACGAGTATCGTTCTTGCAAATGAAATAGTAGCAGCAGTAGCAGAGACACCACACATGCACGCACGCACCCACACCTGTTTATCGGCAAAAAAATCAGGTAAAATATTTGACAGTAATATTTTAATTTTTCATTAAATGAAGTATTGTAAACTAGGGGTTCTCAAAGTCCGGGTCGGGAAACTTCCGGGGATCCAATGAAGATTATTGGGGGTCTCAGAAATATTTTTAAATCTTTTTTTTTTTCTAAAGAATAATGGTTTTGGGGATTTGGGGGGAAAATGCTTTTTTTATTCGTGAAAAAAATGTTGGGAGTCTTTTTTTTATTTTTGTATCAGCTACCGGACATACTGTTGTGATTCATTTAATGGCTGGTATGGCGTGTTCTTTAATTATTTTTTTCTTTTAGAGTCTAGGGCGTTTTCTTTTACTCGTTGAGTTTTCACACCAGTAGTGCCAGGTGACTTTAACTGGAGATCAAGTAGCAGCAAGTACCCAGCAATGTACCAGGATTCTCCCCAGTAATCTAGCTGATTTCAATAGTCCTGTCGTCTGGATGATCTCGGCTTTGCCCTGGATTCCTAGTTCCTCGTTCCTCAAGCCTCTTCGCTAGGTTCTTGGGGAATGTTCCTAGGGTTCCGACCACTATTGGCACTACAGTCACCTTCATGTTCCATAATTTCTTCAGCTCCCTGGCCAGATCTAGATGCTGTATAGTGGGGTGTCCTGGACTTGGATAGAAAGGAAACTCGAAGACTTGCTTATAAAAATATCTGGACATATTTTTATTACACAACATACATCTTTGTCGGCCGGAGAGTGAAGAGTGGGAGAGAGATAAGAACCACCAGTCTGTCCCCAACAGGGACGGCGGTCTTCTGCCTTTCGGATCCGCTGCTGTCTGCGTCTTCTTTGAGTGTCGAGATTTCTGCCCGCTTCCCAGGGATACGCCGTTCGGGTCTGCTTTTATAGTTTCTCTAAGGCTTACGTGGTGTCGATAACGGTGTCAATCACCGGTTCCCATTTCCTGTTTTGAACACTGACAATATTTAGACGATATACCTATTTCCTGAGGTGACTGGGTTCACCTACATTTCCAGGTGTCCGGAAACACAAATCATAACACAGATACTTATCCAGTTTATCAGTTTCATTCATCCTCACCCTGTGGTCTGCTGGAACAGCGAAATCCATTATCTGACACGTTCTTTTCTCCTTGTTTGCTACCACAAGATCTGGTCCTCCGGCTTGGATTGGCTGATCCATTCGAATGTAAAAGTCCCAGAGGATTTTATGTGTTCTATTCACTAGGACAGATTATTCTTATTAAAATCTGCCATCCAAACTGTCAACATAGGTTTCTTCAGTTTTTAAGTTCGGCTGGCTGGCTATATATATATGTATGTATCGCGCGTACAGACCGCACCAATGGAGCTAGAGGGCAGAAAATGTTAACATGTATTCCTTATCATGCATGATAAAACATTTTTCTCCCGAAAATCCCCAGCCCCAAAATAGGTTTTTAGTGGGGAGTTACATTTGCAATGTAAGTTTGTGCTAAACTGGTTTATTAGTTTATGACCGGCAGCATTCACGCTTGTCAGACCCTTTTAGTGATCACCACCCAACAAAAGGTGCGAGAAGTAATTTATTCATTGATCATCCCTTTCTCGAATTTGTTTAATTGATCACCCCTAACACGGCATGCTTTTTTTCTCTCGAAAATCCCCACCACCGATATAGGTTTTTAGTGGGAGTTACATTTACAATGTAAGTTTGTGCTAAACTGGTCCCTTAGTTTATGTCCGGTAGCGCTCACTTTTGTCTTTTTTTAAAAAATCAGACCCTTTTAGTGATCACCACCCAACAAAAGGTGCGAGAAGTAATTTATTCATTGATCATCCCTTTCTCCAATTTTTTTAATTGATCCCCCCCCCCCCAAACACGGCATGCTTTTTTTCTCTCTCGAAAATCCCCACCCCTAATATAGGATTTTAGTGGGGAGTTAAATTTACAATATAAGTTTGTACTAAACTGGTCCCTTAGTTTATGTCCGGCAGCATTCACGCTTGTCTTTTAGTGATCACCATCCAACAAAAGCGAGAGAAGTAATTTATTCATTGATCATCACTTTCGCCAATTTTTTTAATTGATCACCCCCAACACGGCATGCTAAAGACTAATCATACCTGTTATTATTATTATAACAATAATAATAATACCCGGTGAGTTTTCACACTAGCCGTGACTGGTGGCCTTCATTGGAGATCAAATGACAGCAAGTCTCCTCGATACTCCAGGACTCTCCTCGGTATTCTGGCCGATTTCAGCAGTGCTGTCGTCTGGATAGTCT
The DNA here is from genome assembly GCA_006491835.1 of Architeuthis dux. Classification (NCBI taxonomy): domain Eukaryota; kingdom Metazoa; phylum Mollusca; class Cephalopoda; order Oegopsida; family Architeuthidae; genus Architeuthis; species Architeuthis dux. Next base: position 2,870,108 of record VCCN01001611.1, read on the forward strand.
CAGTTCTTACGCGGTTTCCTAGTTCCTCAGAGAATTCATTTCTACTCCCATCGCGACTGCGACTATCACTACTATTACTACTACTACTACTACTACCACTACTACTACCACTACTACTACCACTACTACAACTACTACTACTACTACTAGATGAGAGCATGGGCTTCTACTTCCAACGCCATCCTTTACCACTACAACTGCAACTGCTGCTTAGGCTGCACACAGACTGTTGCCGGTGCCGACCAACCACCACCTGTTCCATCTACAATACGACGATTTCATCCAGCATCACAATACCCAACATTGCACGCTGGCTTCTATGCATGCGTGCGTGCGTGCGTGCGAGCGTGCACGTTTGAATGTCTACGTTTGGAACATTTTCCCCCTGTTCCTACTCGCCCCTCACTTTAACAATGATTGCCAGTGTTACTGCTTCTAGTAGTTCTGTTAACGGCCGGTGCATCAGCAGTCGACAGTAGAACGTCTTGTAGTGGTTCCCTTCTCACCACAATTGGTGACAAAGGGGTCGACTATGAATGTACACGCGTGCTGTCGTTTAAAAATCACTTCACTCTTCGTGAGGTCCTTCCTTACGAGCCGCCGTAACAATAGAAATGTTAAAAATAACCACACGGAAACTTATTATAACTAAAAATAGGCAAAACGTACTGCTATACACGTATACATGCATACGGACACAGGATCAAACGGAGTTTAATATTTAACTTATATCCAGCCCCGTCTATCTGATTGTCTGTTTAACCATCTGTCTGTACATCTGTCTACCTGCAAAGTCTATCGGTCAATCTGTCAGTCTATCTATCTCGTCAATTCTCTGCTCTTTATCTGTAAACCTGTACATCATTTTTCTGGCTTTGACGGGCGCAAACAAAAAAGATAATTAAGGAAGAATATCATTATTAATAAAGAAAGAAAGAGAAGAAAAAAAAGGTGAGAAGACCAAAGAATAAAACAAATATAAAAACAGAAAAAAGGAAAAAGATTGAAAAATCGTGAACAAAAAAAAACAAAAATTAAAATCTATAAATTAAGTTTCAAAAAGTTACAAAATTAACAATTTTAAAACTCTTCAAATATCGATATTAAAAAAGAATGATACACATTTTGTTTGAAAAATAATAACGCTCTCACCAGTAATAATATTCGCTAAATATTATCAATTCTTTAATTATGTTATAAGTAATGATTACCGAATCTTCTTCGATGCTTGTTGAACAAAAACATATCACTGGATCCTACCACATTTGAGCTCTTCTTGCTGACATACAACGGACAACTGTAGCACAAAACAAACAAGGTAAGTGAATAATATTTTTAAATTCATCTTTCTATTTTATGATTGAAATTGTTTTGCTTTTCAGGTGTTTATTATTCAATCCATAGTCAAATGTGAATTTGAAATGTGCTTTTGTACGTCAACACGTTGAATGTGACGCTGTTCTCAATGTTTATGTTGAAAGGTTTCAGGAAGCCGGAAGGTAGCAAACAAAAAGATTACGTTTTTCTTCAGAATAAATCTTGTAGCTTCATGTCAGATTCTGTGCAGCTAACCCGTGTAGCTAACAGAACGGCCCATCCTCTCATACACGCAAATATATACTACACTTATAT
>VCCN01001611.1:2923178-2937903 GCA_006491835.1 Architeuthis dux
GCAGATTCTAACGTTTTACTCTTTCAAGCATCGAATTTATAAGATTTGCTGCCCTCTATTACGTGATGTCCGACTTGATTGCACTAAAAACACGAAGTAAATCTTCTTTTTCGCAAAGTCAAATGACTAATGTCTAGTGGCTTTTTATGTCTGTATACCGCCTTAGCCATAGTAGTCACTTTTGGACGTGCCATTCTCGTGGTTTTTGGGTTGTATGTCATGAAGCTTCGTGCTGTTTTGTCCAAATAATGTATTTTTCTGAATAGATATTCCGTATGCCTTCCACAAGCTGTAAACGACTATTCATTGAAAATGCTCCATATGTCATGATCGGCAGTTCAAATAAAAGTATTGGTTCGGTACTATACAGAGCCAAACGCAACAACAGCTCGAAAATTGAACAAATGAGAACATCTAAAAAAAATGACAGTACTAAAACTTCAAGGGTCAGTCAAATATGTTTAATTCCCACTACGTTTCGTTGCTTAATGCTGACTGGTTTAAAACTGTCGTCCCTCTGTCTGCCCCGCCATAGTAACTTATGTAATGACGATACCATACTGCAGTTCTTGGGCTAATATTTGCACACTGTGCCACATCTACACCTTGCGACGGTAATAGTTCTTTTTCAATTTACCGTTTCATCTCAAGAATACACCTTTCAAAGAGCTAAGAAAGACCTAAAAGAATGTTCCACTGTCATTTACAAGTGGTTTCAAGCGGTTCATGGATTTAAGAGTTAATATTTTAAAATTCATAATTTTAATACATAGTGACCATAACTGCCTATTGAACTACGTATTAAAATTATGAATTTTAAAATATTAAATTCATGAACCGCTTGAAACCGCTTGTAAATGACAGTGGAACTCTTTATGAATAGCATAAAACATAATGGGACTGTTCTGTGAATTGACTGGAAAAAGAATTCACCAAATGGTCAAAGGGTGATAGTCTTAATCTGAAGTTATTTCCCTTGAAATTGCTATTCTATTTTCTTTGTATGAATGTAAGTGTTAAACGCAAGTGAGCGGTGGCTGCTAAAGATACTTATCTCTCTACTATACAACTCGATCACTTCCCTAAAATTCAGGCAAATGAGATTCATAAACCAGGTTATCAAAAAGGTACATCGATCTTACTCTTTGGCTATATACAAAGATTTGAAATTGACTAGAAAGAAATTCGCTAAATGGTCAAAGGGAGATAATTTTAATCTGAAGTTATTTCCCTTAAAATTGATATTCTATTTTCTTTGTATGAATATAAGAGTTAAACGCAAGTGAGCGGTGGTTGCTAAAGATACTTATCTCTCTTCTATACAACTCGATCACTTCCCTAAAATTCAGGCAAATGATATTCATAAACCAGGTTATCAAGAAGGTACACCGATCTTACTCTTTGGCTATATCCACAGATTTGAAATGTGGTCAGTGTACGTGACCAAACGTCGGGACCAACGAATTAATCTCTTTCTTACATCCACTGATGCGTGAACACATTTTTACGTACAGCGCAAATTCGTTCCACATCATTTAAGGATCATCTGATTCGAACCCAAACGAGACATCTATTTCATAGTTGATTTGTCTTATTACCACAATAGACATTAATGTAACTGTTATACTCTTTTACGTTGTGTGGATTGTATCTTTCGATAGAGGAATCTATTGATATGCTTGTTACTAGGGCAAATTGGGCTCTCTAGACTTGGGAAGGCAACCAGTCTAGAAGGACAACTCTGATTTCAACCCGGGGAGTGGGGCCCCCCTTCGGTGTGATGCCCAATGCCAAACGTCCTTCCGGGAGATCCTGCAGCCAAGCTGGATGTATTGTTCTCTGCTTTCCTCTGGCCTTTTGGCTAAGATCAAAGTGTAGAATCTGTTCTTCGAAACCGCCATGGCCTCAAAGTTCAGAGAACTACGACCCTTCGGTGGTCCTCGTGGCATTTGTCTCAGTGACAGGGATAGTCACGGGGACATGGGATCCCCCTTCCTCCTACTGAATTCGGTACTAAATGACCCACCAATGGTCGATGTGCCGTTAAACAAAACAATCAATCAATCAAATCTGCTTTCCTCTGGACTACATCATCAAGGCTGAGAGCGGGATTCTGACGACTGGGCATCCTAGGATCTCCATACGCTTCGCACAGGCAGGCTAACTGGAGGGGAGCGTGCCATTGTCTGTAGAGACAGAACGGGGACCATTCGTGCTCTTTTACGTTCTTATTGATATGCTAGTTAATTCATGTGATAAGTTCACGGATATATTTGAATTTCTGAGATCATTCTTTTAGCAATGAAACTACAGAAGTCGTTTCAATGGAAGAGCCCATTGTTTCTAATGGTTTGTAGAAGATATTTCTATAAGCAGAAGTGTTACCAACAAAGAAACATAAAACACCACACTGCTCATTATATAAGTAGATGGTTATTCTTTTTAATGTTCCACTTAATCCAAGTGTTTTTAGGAGCTGGAGACGACGGTGACATTATTCTCTCCGTCTGTTTTTATTCTCCTTTATTTTACTTGAGCGATATCTTATAGTCCACTTCTGGCTTGCTAGGCCCATCGAAGCTTCACCAAAGCCCCGTTAACCGTACACGTTCCCTACTCTATCCGTTATCTCTAACGGCGCTGGGCCAGGTATTGGAGCTTTCCGGTTTGGAATCGGAGTTGTCCGTCTCCTAGACTGGTTGCCAACCAAGTTTAAAGAGCCCAATCTGCCCTGCTATTTACCCATAGCTGAATGGATACGAGATGGATTCATGCCTTTTCCAAGTGCATTAGTGGGAAGTGAACGCAAACTGTCTCAGCCAGAGTTTGAACTCGGTTCGCCGATTCCGTTTTCCGTGATGCTAACCGTTAGGCTACATGAACTTCCTATGGATAAATAAGAAAAAAAAGGGGGAGAAACTACCACTAGTTTGCCACTTTGTATTCTCAGCCAGAAGTCGGTTTTTGATTGTTATTAAAGCTCAGGCTTCCTATGCTGAATACGAATGTTCTTTCTCCCTCCCTTTCTTTCTCATCTCTCTGCTTCTTTTTCTCTCTACTACTTTTTCTCTCCACTAATTTCTTCCTCTCCTCTCCGCCATTTCTGTTCTTCCCTTATTGCAAGATTAAGAAGAATACTACAATGGTTTCAATCGTCTTTCTTCTTTTATGAGGTCGACCTTTTAGTAATGAAACTAACCCAAAGCCATAAAGATCTATCGTATGTTATTTCTTTTGATTCGTATGGTTACTTTTTAGCCGTAGGTTGCATTAAATTGTAAGAATTCCTCTAGTGTTTCTGCTCTATCAGTCTTACTGGTACTTGCTATGGATTCTCGCAATGTTGCTTCCCACATTATTGCGTCATATAATTGGTACAAATTACTTAGCTTCATCTATGGCCTTGGGATGATTCGTTCTCATTGTCATCCCTTCCCGTCTTCTGTCGGTCTCTTCAGACTCTGATGACCGTAGCGAGTTTTCTTTATTGTTACAGACATGCTCGATCGATATTGTACACCGATTTACTCGGACTAGTCATTGTCTCAACGTTTCGGCCGTTGTACCCTCCGGCCTTCTTCGGGTGTCCGTTGTAGTTGGTAACCTTCTGAAAATTGGTGGTGGTGAATATCACTAGTTAATCCACGTGAAAGATCTCTCTGAGTAAATGCAGTCCAGTGAAGCCACGGTCATTGCAGAGAATGTGAACACTTTCAAGTCTAGCTTAGAGAGGGAATGGCCAATCAGAGACAGATATCGTTACACCTTCTCCTACTAAACTATGTAACCGACGTTCATCATATTAGATGAGGAGCTGGGAAACAATTGGTAGAAAACTACGTCGATCTAATTACTGTATGGTATCTACTGACCGATATGAGGTACATAAGTAGGAAACTCCAGTGGTGAAAACTTGGAGTTTTAAACCTTATGTGGCTTGTCTGACTCTTCCATTGAATCAGCATACATGACTTTTTGCATCACCCGTAGTGTAATCGGGATTTGGACATTTTAGAGTCTTCTTAAATAATTCTTAATTCTGCCGAAACGTTTTGACTATAAAAACCAAGATGAGGACACTAATCTGAGTAAATCAGTGTATATTATATATCCCGATTACATAAAAGGAACATTCATCATCTCAGAAATTCAGACAAACATAATCAATCGATGCATGTTATTCAATTCGTGGCGTTATTAGCTTGTTTTCGGTCTGTTCACGCCCTTACTGTAACATGTTACGTTGTATAGCTTCATTCCTTGTTTTATTTATTTTATTGTAATAATGCACTGCGTATTTACCGGCATTTGGGTTGTTCCCTGTTATACACCACCAGAAAAAGAAAGAATTAAAGAAAAAGAACGAAATCTCAAACCAGAACAGTTTGGTATTATTGGAAAACGATTTTTCTTCGTTCTACAAAATGAACATGAAAACGACAAAAAGATGCGAAGTCAAAAGAGTTCAAATCAGTAAACCGAGTTTTATGGAGAAATGTTCAAATGTTCAAATGTTAAACTAAACACGTTGAGTTCAATGGGCTGTTCATATATCCCGTTTACATAAAACCATAAAGAGCTTTTAATCAGTTGGCTTTTAAAGATTAGAAGCCTCTATTGCACAGGTTTAAAGAATATGCTTCTTGATTCATCTCAACAAAGATTGCTTAAAATACACACATTTCTTCCCCGTCTGATTGTGTGCCGTGATTGCTGTTATAGATGCTCCATTAATCATTCATATTCAATGTTATACATTTCTATTTAATATTTTATGGGCATCGTAAATTATAATTTACGATAATCGGAATAGGCTCTTCAATGCGATAACTCGATTATTTAAACGCGCATGCGTACCAAGAGAAGCTATTAACAGTACAGGTCAGTGGCTACAACGTTGAGTTGAGTAGTAATTGGGAAGCTAGTTGCACTTAAATATTACCACTGCGTGGAGTTCGATCATCACTGTCACGTTTATGGCCTTGAGCCAGATTATGAGAAGCTTAATAAATACTTATAACGAGCCGAGTAAATACAATAAAGCGCACTTAGGCACCTTGGAAAATATACAAATCTTTATTGCTTCCTTATTAACATACTAGCTGGGGTACCCAGCGTTGCCCGGGAAAATAAAACTTCAAATCTAACAACACAGGAAAGCAAATGATATTTTATAGAGATTTCATAAAATAAAATTAGGTGGGGCGTGCACTATCGCGCACCCCCTCCAGCAGCGAGCCCGCACACACTTCCGGGAAGATCTGCGCAGGCTCACACAGGCCAGTGTTCACGCTCAGGCAGCCCGCACCCTCCTGAAACCATAAAAAGATAATTGTTCTCAAAACAGAACTCAAGTGCTCACTTTTGGCGTTAGTACTTCACAGGTAAAAGAAGACCCTTGGATTTAAATTGTGCCCGAGTTTAATTGGCGTGTTTTAGTTTGGGTGAGGATTAGGGTTTTTGCGCTGAGAAAAACATGTTTTAATGTCGGGTTGAGGTCAGATTCCTTTAAATATAAGCACCGAGAGAAAGAAATTCGCATCTGTGGTTCCCTACAACGAACGGAAAGTAATGTTCCAGTTTAGCATTATAGTAACATTGTAAATAGAACACCCTCTAAACAGTTAAAAATGTGTTTTCTCAAAACAGACACATTTCCGGAAGGTTTGAAGATGTAATAGATTGAGCACAAGAAAGGAAAAGAAAAACATTTTAAAACTTTCTTCGTCGGAGCTTGAACTTTGTCCACCGATTACATGTTCCGCACCTCTAACCACTCGGCTATAGGAGCTACTTTTATTTTTTTTAAAGAGATAAGTGAATCTTTAAACAGAAGCTTATGCATTAGGACGGAAAAGGAAATTAAAAAAAAACATTTGAGCCCCTCAGATGTGTGTAGGTTCAGATAAATGGTACAAAAACCTTCCTCGAATAATGTTGATATGGTTCCACAGGTCTAACTATTATAGTTTGGGGAAAATCCCAGATGAAAAAAAAGATAGCCTTTTTTAGGTGAGTGCGAACGTAGACGCTATACAAATTAACAAATTTTGCAAAATTCGACCTAAGATTGTGTGTTAACAGTAAATTAGGATCTGCTGATTTCGAATATGCCTTTGTTTTCCCTCTGTGATGCATAGTTCTCAACTTATAAGAGTGCAAGCATACATACACACTTTATATATACTAAAGCAGTAAAGACAAAAATGATTCAAATGTGCAAGAGGAAATACTGTGTACATAAGTATGCAGTTAATGGAAATCAGGCTTGTATGATTAAACCCTAATTCCTGCAAGTACATTTCTGTCTGTGTCCTTGGGTGTCCCATGAATCCTTTGAATCAGACAAACTGCTAAATTGGCAATTCAGAAATACCATTTGCTAATTCACCACCTCCCTTGAGGCAATGCAAAGGTTACTCCCGGTTTTTGTTATCAATGGTTTGGCTAGTTTCGTTGACTTAGGTTCAATAGAGAGCCTCTTTGACGTAGGCCTACCTTATCTGATTGGACAGCCCTACAGCTATATGAGCTCAGGTTCGAATAAGATTTTTCTCCTTTCATATCCACTGGGGAAAGTTTACTCGTGTTCTTTTTTTCAAGATTTCCGATATTCTGGTGTTATAAATATCTACTCCTTAGAGGGAGCAAAGAGCCTAGTCTGGGCAGTTTCAATAATTGCTTCATTACATTTGCTTTATCTTAGCTTCTGCGCCTCTTTTTGACCTGGTACGTTAGTTATTTTTAAATAAATTAAGCAAAGAACATTGGTTTTCCTGTGTTCAGTTGATAGCGTACCCGGCTGATGCACAAACGCTCCGTATTTGGTCCCAAAACTCAGATTTGTGTAGTGTCCTACTGAGTCAATGGGGCGCCAACATCGTCCTATTTTCTGAGTTCCAGAGAAAAGAATTAAAAATTGAATTAAATTGTTAAAGTAATTAAACATTATATTTATTGAAATCAAGGAATGGATAAATTTGTATCCAACAGAATATGATAATTATAAAGACAATGTTATTCTAACCGATCGTATCATTAGGCACGTGATATGAAGTGGCCCCCAAGGTGGACGCGGTTTCGATCCCCGTACGGCGCTCGTTACTTTATTCATTTATACGATCAAGGCCACCCGTTTAGCAATCGCTAACACCGATGCCGGGCTGATATGAGTTCCCAATTAATTATTAATTAATCATTGTCTTTATAATTATCATTATACTTATTAGCATGTTTTTTTATGTTTGTGTTATACAGATATAAAATAGATTTCTTTTTGTTTATACGTGTGTGTTATATTGAGATACATTAGTTATGTTGCTTATATACGTGTGTATTATATGTATATAAAATAGTTATTTGGTTTATATATGCGTGTATATCATATTGATATACATTAGTTACTCGGTTTATATCTACAAAATATGCTCAAGTATTTAAAGAAGCACAAACTGTGTGTTCTTGCCTATGATTGCATTGTTTCAATATAGGTATGGGTCTAATCCAAGGCTATTTAACTAATCAGTTTGACAACTCTTCCAAATAACGATGTTAGTTAGACCTTTCAATCTCCTGGATTGGTTCTAAACAGCATTTAATACGATAGAAAAACAATACCCGGTTTAATTGATTTAATACTTTAATTCAATTTTTAAATATTTTCCCTGAAATATAGCATTCAGAATAACAAACCACGCCCGTTGTACTGATTGCAATAAAACGATGTTAGTTAGACCTTTCCATCTCCTGGATTGGTTCTAAACAGCATTTTAGTAGAATAGACAAACAATACTCGGTTTAATTGATTTAACAATTTGATTCAATTTTTAAATATTTTCCCTGAAATATAGCATTCAGAATAACAAAACATACCTGTTGTACTGATTGCAATAACATTTGGTTCTTCTTGCGTAAAGTACATGTTTCTAACCCTTGAAAGAAAGCCATACAAGCAACATTTCAGTTTGATCAAATACACTATTTTATAGATCATCCAGGTGAAGTACTTGGTATTCGACGTGAGTTTCCATCCTATGTTTTGCTGTAATTTTAGAGCGTTGCCATATTACACCTGTAGTACAAGATTCTACACATTTTCGATTATGCTGAGGGTTTTAAAAACACCGGAAGGAAATACTACAGAAGACGGAAGCTAAGAGCGAATCCATTCAGAGGAGCCATTTTTTCGACAAATAAATTCAAGCAGCTCTACTTCCTTCCTTCCTCCCCCGTACAATTTCCGTTCCCACTTTTATCGATATCAGTGTATGAAAATGTCCAGAGCCGGCTGCAGCCTTTTTCTTTTTCTTTCTAAACACGTCCATGAAACCGTCCTGTCCAATGTTCAATTCCCCGCCATTGCCAGCGCAATTCAGAACTTGACCCTTACAAAGAGAGCGCTCAGCTTCGGTCGCTGGAGAGAAAGCCGTCTTTACAAAATCGGCTTTTACGTTTGATTAAGGCGATACAAATGCGTCACGGATTGCAAAATGGAAATGGATTCCCGTGATCTGTTACAAACATTTTTATACGCCCGATCAATCGTACTGACAAACTAAGCCCTTCCTCACGCCTAGTCTTTATAAAGCAGAGAATCGAATTTGTGATAAGAAAAAGAAACTGAATTACTGAAGCTGGCCAAAATACTTTATCGTCCACCACTCAAAATATGTATAATATTTAATAGTTTGATTCTGTTTATCTGTCTGTGGCCTCTAAGTAGCCAAACCGGTGCATTGCAACCAGAGATGTTGGATTAAGGTACCTTTAAAATACGCTTGCTTGAAGAATGCAGAAAAACCCGGCTGATTCGCAAATTAATAATTAGAGTCTGGAATCCGCGTTTTCGCTAACCCCTATCTATAATATATTTTAATGACTGGTTTCTCATGGGAGATAACTATTAAATGTTAATTATAGATTACATTTTTCCGTTTTTTTTAATTTTTATTAAATGAAGTATTATGAATCATTATTATTTAAAAAATTTTAAAAGTAAAAAGTAGTCATAAAACTTTTAAAATAATAATTATAAATTAGTCTCCATTATTTATTTAATTGCAAATGCGTAAAAAAATCCCGGTTCATCCTGGTCACATCAGATTGCACTAATTTTCTCTCAAAGGGTGGCCCAACAGGTCACAGGGTTATCTAATATGTTTTTTTAATACGCCTTTTGGCTGAAATAAAAAATAAAATAATTGTATTATTATTTAACGATATGTTTAGGTAATTTTACTTTCGGTTGAAATCGAATTTAATTGAATTTAAATTGTTTTTCGGACTTCAACTAACTTAAAGTTTCCAAGCTTTATTGTTTTTTATGTAACTGCTAGAGTTTATTTAACATTGAGTTAATGAATAATTTGAGTGCTTGGTTGAAAAGGCTGTGCAGTACACACTGACTCTAATTTCACAGCTCAGTGATGAATTAAAATGCATGGGTGCTTAGGGCTGACAGTGCTCTAGAGGTTAAATAAATATGTTTAACCATACTATCCCTGTGTCAAGATGACTATTCTGGGTTTCATATTACATAACAGCACTATTCATGATAATGATCTATACGTATTAAAGCCAAATATGTAAATGAGTATGTTTTTATGGTTGTATGATGTTTGGTTGTCTGTAGTGTCCGCCACTTGACATATCCTACACTTCATAATTGATTGGTTCAAATGAAATAAACTGTATAGCTAACAAAAACAGTAATGAATGGGAATATTCTACATCAGAGGCATACACATTAAAGGCTATTGTTCCACCTTTGTTATCTTCTTTATATGAGGATAATCTTAATATTATCTAGATTTATACAGTATCGCCCATAAATAAGTACATCCCTACCACTTTTTAGTAGAAAGTCAATTGTCTTCTAAACCAAACATTGCAGTATTCTATTATTTCTAGTGGAACATTATGCAATCAAAGCAAATAGTATCAGGTATTATTTATGACCAAACTCTACAGCATTCAAACTGTGTTGCCAACAATATAAATATGTTGCCGTCCAAAGATGAGTACGCCACTACGAAAATATATTTTTGTCAACAGACTTTAAATGCTGGAGAGTTTGGTCATAAATGATACCTGATAATATCCGTTTTGATTGTGTAATATTCCACTAGAAATAATAAAATACTGCTATGTTTGGTTTAGAAGACAATTAACTTTCTATTAAAAGGTGGTAGGGATGTACTTATTTAAGGGCGATACTGTATAAATCTAGATAATATTAAGATTATCCTCATATAAAGAAGATAACAAAGACGGAACAATAGCCTTTAATGTGTATGCCTCTGATGTAGAATATTCCAACATCTTGCTGGGAAGATCTACTCCTCATTAGCAAGATGAAATGATTCAGTGAAATCAAAGGAACAAATGATCGATTATTTATTGACGGAATAAATCCTAAAAGAAATAAAAACTGCAAAAACGTATATGATATTATAGCTCAACCCTAGATTTTAGAATGTTTAAATATGTTCAAATTATGTAATTAAATGTATATCCGATGCAATGAAGAACTAGCAGAGGTGTCAGTAAGAAGAGAACTCAAAATAATTAGGCATATTGTTCATGGCGGCTCACGATGCATTCTACTCTTTGAAATAGCTTGAATACTGCTTAATTTCATCTTGTAAAGTATTGACAAAAAGATCGGAAAGGCGAAGGAAGAATTGATTAAATTTTAGAGCGGATCCATGTACAATTACCTTTCCTATGTCGTAGTTATATTTCCAAAACACATAATATCGTCAATTTGTTTTTCCTGTCCGCAAGATATCTCCAAAGGTTCTCAATGAATTTCATTCAGATTAAGGGTGGACAATGGGCAACGAAAGAAGTGATTACATTTGTAAGCGGATCCATGCACAATTACCTCCCCTACGTCGTAGTTATATGTCCAGGGCTTTTCGTTACATTGATTCCTCTTTAAGCTTCTTCATATATGAATCAAAGAATATATGCATAGTTGAAATTTAAACAGTTATCTACCCCGTCTCTAATCTAGCCGTTAAATGATTTCAGTGATGTTTATGGTTACCGATAGTGGCGTTGACAGAGGTAAGCGCTATCTGAGTGCTTTTTAGTTCCAGTCATGTTTTCTAAGAAATAAAGCCACAATACTACTAGTATTAATAGAATAAAAAGTTCCACTTTCATAGCCCCTAAACTTAATTGTTAGGCTTAAAACCATGAAATCATTTAGCTATTCAATTATTACGATTAAATTTTGCATTCTGACCTAAAAGCATTAATTGTCTAATATTTAATTGTTACTTTACCTCAAGTTTTCAAACAAGTGAAGAAGTGTGCATACATTTTTGATGACACCTGCATATTTTTGTTCCACTTGAATCACTGTTTTGAATGACAAAACTCGCATTCAGAGTGTTTTACCATTCCAATTACACCTATCCACGGACAATAATCAATGTTCAGTAGCTTCAGAACAGGTTCTACTACAAATAAAACGCTGTACTTTTGCCAGTCGTAAGATAAAAAGCGAACAATTAATCTAATTATACACACGCACATTCCTGAAAGTCTGCGACTAAATTAGATTTTGATCATTCTAATTGTCTGTAAAAACATGCTTTGAAGTAAGGCTGTTTTTCTAACTCCCACTGGAAGTGTGTCGATTCTAATTATCGAGTGGGGGGGAGCTTCTCCGAAAAAATCCGAGCAACAAAAGCTCTAAATACGATTCATTTCCGACCAATGCCAACTCTTAACGATCGCTTCAGCAACGTTGTTGAAAGCCAACGATATTAAACATAAGTAAATAATGGAATAGAAGAAGAAGAAGAAGAAGAAGAAGAAGAAGAAGAAGAAGAAGAAAAGACACAGTTCTTCTATCCGTCTGTCATGGCGTACAATTGTCGCGCATGCGTACAATCATGTTCTCTGCTGTTTTGAGTCGGGAGAAACTTATCGGTACATTGTCTGCATATACAACCACAACCCTACGACAATATTGTTCTATTTTTGCCACCAATAACTACGTCTGGTCTCTTTGATTGGTTAATATGATCAATCTTCTTTTCAAAGTCACACAATGTCCTAATTTCTCAATATTCGAAGACAGCTTACGGTTGGTGTGTTTGATTCATTCCCAAAAGTTTATTTTAACATCCTTATACAGCTACCAAATTGACAGAATTTGGACCAAAGATTTCTGATTTGTGTACATAACATTTCAATGTTCAATCTTGTTTCATTATATTTTTTATTTTTGTATTTTTTCAGTCTTTAGTCCAAATTCTGTCAATTTTTAATCTGCATAAGGATGTTCAAGTGAACTTTTTGAAATGTATCGGGTACTATTTGCATTCACTGTAGTAGTAGTAGTAGTAGTAGTAGTAGTAGTAGTAGTAGTAGTAGTAGTAGTAGTAGTAGTAGATAATTACTAACTTCAGAGAAAGAACATTATGTTTAAGAATACAGAAAAAAGGATTCTTACAGCTTAGGTGTCAATCTAAGATTTAGAAAATCTATAAACAATTAGGGCTACAGACATAAACCTTAATGATTTATGTGAGCTGAGCAGTTGTTTTATTCCTACTTTCTGTCCCTCAAACTTGATCCATGTGATTTATATTCACTGCTCAATTAAGTGCTTTGACAAGGAAGATTATGTTTGTTGTAGAAAGTAAATCATCATCAACAATAACAACAACAGCAACAGCAGCAGCAGCAGCAACGGTTGAGAAGGAATCAGGAAAGTGCTGGATTGTCGATGTTGCCATCCCTTGAGATCACAACATTATGGAAAAGGGGTTCGAAAAAGTAGACAACTACTCAGAACTCCGGGTTGAATTAGCTGAGCTGTGGAAAAAGGTGACAAGAGTAATACCAATTGACATTGGGGCCCTTGAATCCATTGGAAAAGCTTTTTAAAAGAACTTGGAACACATTGGAATACGTCCCAGCATAACCACGCTACAACAATCTGCTCTACTTGGTACTGCGAGTATCCTGCGAATGGTTCTCTCTGTCTAAGGTCATTTGACTTGATGGGGAGATCCTATAGGGAAAATACGGTGAAAAGACGTGAACACTGTGAATTTTACTGATGATATGAAAGTATTTGAACAGACTTCTTGACCTCTTATTAATTTTTGACTACTATTCACCTTCATCTTAATTTAGATTGATTAAGATTAAGGTAAATAGTAGTCAACAATTAATAAAGATGGGTTACAATACTTCATCTAATAAATACAAAATGAATAATACAAATAATTATAGACTCCTGTATATCGATAAGTATTTCATTGTGAATCGCTACTGCAAATGATATTTAATCATTTACAATAAAATACTTAGGGAGGTCAAGAATTATGTTCAAAAGATTTATAATAGTGATACTATGAGTAAGGATTAGCATAAGGATTATTAAAGAATAATAATGAAAGAAATTTCTTCTTAGAGTTTACATAGTGACTCCATTACTTAATATGATCTATACAACGACTGCATAATACCAACCATTATCTACGGATGCGAAACATGGACATTAACAAAACGAGCTGAAAACCAACTTAGAATAGCACAGAGAGCCATGGAAAGAGCAATGCTAGGGATAACTAAGAGATAGAAAAAGATCAACATGGATCAGAGGGAGGACTAGAGTGAAGAAGATGGACTGGTCACCTAGCAAGAAGAAATGACAATAGATGGGGGAAAGACTAACCGACTGGTGCCCATGGGACAGTAAACGCAGTAGAAATAAAAACAGATACAAGATGGAGAGATGAGATAGAAACGTTTGCCGGTAAGACGTGGCAGAGGTTAGCACAATCTAGGTCGTCATAGAAGGAGCTTTGTCCAGGCCTTTGTCCAGCAGTGGACGTATAACAGCTGCTGGTGCTGCTGCTGCTGCTGATGATGATAAGGGAACAAAAATAAAAGTAATCTTAATTCTCTGTAAATTCATTCCTAATCAGCAAACATGTTCTTTTATTACTACACTATTTCAGCGAATAACTATTTCTTTTCAGAAGATCATTGGGTATTAAAAAGTGGAAAGACCTAAACAGCGTCTCAGAGTGATTTCATAAATTTAAGATAGTAAATTCATGTTGCCCTTCCTTAAGATGATGTATCCGTAGCCTAACACAGTTATTAGCTGAATTCTGATCTGAAATTTTCACTGCATAATGTTCGCTCTATGTGATTAATAATGTGCATTGAAAGGAGATTATAATGAAAAATAAAGATTTGTTGATTAAAATGAATGCGTTTATCATCATTAGGCAACGGACGTACAGATATTCCTACGTAGTCCCGGGTTTTATGTGTTGAATTTGTTGAGTATCAAAAGAATCAATTGAAGGAAATATATTCGTCTGCCAAATGAATCAGCCATTGTCTATAATTTTGAGATGAGTCATTATCATTCAAACGGTTGAATTCATTCTTTGTTTTGCTTCTGTTGTTAGCATTCCACAGCAATCTACGATGTGAGAACGACAAAAACAACACAAAGAATGAGTTCAATAGTCCAAACAGCTCTTGGAATGAAGCAACCATTATATTTTTAGAACTTTCTATAAACAGCTTACGTATATTGTTTTTCAACATAAAATTAGTCTGGAAAATGTTACTTTTGATGGGTCGACGACCTCTTATCCTGTATCTGTTATCTCCAGAACAGCTACTTGGCGATGCTGAGTTTTAGAACCTCCACACTGAACTGAAAAGGAACATGGTCGTT
>VCCN01001611.1:2973771-2983775 GCA_006491835.1 Architeuthis dux
CGTTTTGTTAATTTCCATGTTTCGCATCCGTAAGTCATAGTTATATGTTATAGTCTAATAGGGCGATAGTTGTCAAGGGCACGGTTATCTCCTTTCTTGTGGAATAGGATCACTATTCCTGGACAGAAGTGTTGGGGTACTTTTCTTTCTCTTATACACTCTTCTAGAAAGTCCATTCTCGCCTGGAGCTTTTACGAGTTTCATATTTCGCAATACAAACACTACTTCGTCTTCTGTTATGTATGGGATATCACTAGTATCTATCGATGTATCTGTTTGTGGTAGTTCTATTTTTGAAGCGTACATATTTTCATAGTATTCTTGATAGCTTGTACCTACATTTGGTAATGTTACCATTTCTATCTTTTAGTGCAAACACGAACACACACAACCAGAGTGCATCTCATTACATAAGTTGCCACAAAAATCAAGATGAAAGAAAATACCATTACAAATAAAAGCCTTATAAAGAATAAAAGTAATATAAAAAAAAGGAATATTTTTACCTTTTTCACTATCGAATGTTATAATATAATGTCAAGCAGAATATAATGAACTAGCTGTTCATCTAAACCTTGATATCACGGGCAGGATTTATTAAACAAAAACGTCAAAAATGTTGTTCTTTCTAATGATTACATATATAGTAAAACTTTGGCGGCTGGGGAAAAAATAAAACAAAAATGTATTTTAGCACCAACTGCTTTTGAATCTAATCTGCTATATACTATATCAGGGGTAGGCAAAAGGATTTTGAACGGCACGCGAGCAAATATATGCTTACTTTTTATGTTTAAAAGATTTGTTGTGTCATTTTAATAGATTCAGAAGATGTCTTGATTGAAATGAAACGTGACTAAATTGAGTTCTGTGATTACCAATTGTCATTGTTGGTTAAGCACAAATGATTTTCTATTCATTGATTTAAGGCAAAATATAACTAGATGAATATAATTGGATAAATCCCATATTCCAAGATTTGTTATGGCATTTATCTGGCCCAACGACCTCTCATTTAATACCCGATCTGACTCGCAGAGGCAAAAAGGTTGCCGACCCCTGTTCTATATAGTCAAGCTTTCGGCTTTTCTTGGTGATACTCTTCTACTCCATTACTTAGCTCTAATCATTTTCTGAACTAACAAACTAAATATTACGACTGTGCAATGGTTTCCAGCGAAAAACCTGTATTCAATTGTGTATTCATTTAATGCGACAATTTAATGAATAAACACCGAATGTTGTAGTTTTCTTTTACATAAAATGTGTCTTAACGAGTTTCAACACTCAATATATTTGCATTGAAAATCAGGAAGAATGGGATGGTCAATGGTCAGAAACTAATACAATGGCTACTGACAGAATATATATACGGTAAATGCATTTCTAATGATTTTACTATACCAAACCATTGTAAACGTTTTTACTATAAAAATGCACTGAGCATCAGGAAAAAGGGATTGTCAGTTCCCAGAAATTAGTGTAAGAGCTACTGACAGAATAGGGCTCTAGTTGATATAATTATATTGAAGCCATTATTAATTATTAAATCACTTCAAGACAGAAATGTTTAATAATAAGACCATTTAGGCTATGAAAAAAAGTATTTCAAAAGAACAGGAGTATAATTAAGAGGGGATCAAACAAATTTTCACCTAATTATTTTTAGCTTAAAAATAGAAATCGATTTTTATGGAAAGTCAAGTCGGTCGTCATTGCTGCTTTTAAAACCTCTTTCTTCTTCACGCCTGAAATTGCTGTATTTAAAAGACTAATTACATAAACAGAGATTTTTTTACCCAAGTTTGCACTTGGACAATTTTAGGGAATCAAGGCGTAATTATCTTCTGCTATTTTCGAACCATTGTGTCTGTATATAGAAGGAACTTTATATAAAGCGGTTTTACTGAGCTTATCAACCAAGAATATCAGCTTATTGTACGGGTTTCCTTGGTTTTGCAATTAATGTTTTTTTCAATTGAACCCTTTGGCTGGTTTTAGATATTTATTTTTAGGAACTGACAATAGAAAGTTCTGAATCGTTGGCTTGGAAAACGTTTTAGTTTTTTTTAGAGAATGCCAGGAGCATGGCGTAAATTGACAATATCTCGAAGCCTTCCTTTTTTTTTAATAGCAAATGAACAATTTTTAAAACAATTATCTTTTATTATTTTTATTTTTATTAGATGAAGTATTATAACCCATTATTATTAATTTTGACTATCGTCTGCCTGAGTTAAGTTGTGAAAAACCCAGAAAATTAAGATGAAGGGAAATAGTACGCATAATTGATAATATTGGTGTATTAATACTTCATCTAATAAAACTAAAAATAATTAAAAACTGATATACTGATGCTACCAGTACAGAAACAAATATGGCGCCGGGGGAGATGGTGAATGAAGAATTGGTTCAAGGGTTCTTCTTCGGAGCCGTAGATTTCTCGTAGCTCAAGCGGTTAAGTGCGGCTTAGCATTTACCAGGCTTCCCTGAGTAAACGGAACATGATTTCGAATCTCACCGGGAGCTTATTCCTTATTACCGATTCGCGCTGTTTATTCTCTGCCATAGGTCGCTTGCGGGAGTTTAGTTGTGATACAAAACAATTAAAAATTAAGACGAAGAGAAATTGTCTGATGGGGAGTTGGATGGAGGCTATTTGAAATCGCCCTCACCCACGGAGCCCAAATGGAGCTTTCTAAATAGTAATTCACCTACTGCATTTCTACTGACAAATCTTGCTAAATGTTGGTGGGGGCCCCTCAAGGAGCCAAGCCCCCAAATCTGTTGCTAAGCCTCTGGAAATAGCAGTCAAAAGTATTAATAATGAACAATTTTTAGTCAACCTTTAAGCGAGTCTTTAACAGATTTCCTTCTTAGAGATTTATTTCACTTTAATAGTAATACATACTTGGGTAATTATAAAATTATAAACTACTGAATACGTGAAAGAAAAAAGTACTATATAGACATTAAGTTTACCTTCATGTTAAAATGTCTTATCTTGGGGAACGCATTTATAAATGGTAAAAGAACATCCACTTAAAAGTAACTTCCAGTTCTCTGCTTCACATTCTTTCGCCCAAATCGTTAACTCGTCGAATGATTCTTCTTGAAGGAAGAGAGGGGAAAACAAATCAAAAGTTATTCAAGTCTTGGCAACATCAATCTGTATTGACTTGAAAAACATTCACACAACATTAAAGACTCCGGGACTTTAAAAAAAAGATTAAGACATTGTCTAAATCTGGTCTCCTTAAACTAGAGAGCAGCTGTCGGCTTCTGCACTTAACAACCTATTCACAGAGGTGCGTAGGTTTTTGGCTTAAATCGACAAGAAAATCGTATCGCATCATGGCCAAACACAGAAGCCTCGCTGATCGATCTTTTTTTCAACCAAACTTCATCAATCAGTTTTGGAAGCAACAATCGAAAAGACAGGTGGGATGCGTAAACGGTTTTATAGAATTTAAGAGATCGGTTGGCACTTATCGTAGATATTTGTTAAACTGTTCGCTGCCACGATAATGTTTATTATTCTTTTTTCTTCTTCTTACATACGTGTATTTATATATTACATTTATTTGATATTCTGTTGTAGATATTAGTTAATTTGTATGAAAACAGGTCTGGTTCTTTAGTCACTACATAGAAACCGTGACATGACCAACGTCTTTTGGCAAGCATGCCGTGTTGGATGTGATCAATTAAGAAAATTGGAAAAAGGGGTGATCAATGAAAAAGTTACTTCTGTCGCCTTTTGCTGGGCAGTGATCACTAAAATGTCTGAATTTTCAAAAAGAACAAGCGTGAATGCTACCGGACACAAACTAAGGGACCAATTTAGCATAAACCTACATTGCAAATTGAATGCCTCAATAAAAGCTTTTTTCGGAGCCAATACTTTATGAACTTGTCTAGTTTGTCTCACAATCCTATATGTTGCCGGCCACAGTTTCGCATATGATCTCTGGGGATCCATGTTGTGAGCCCAGCGGTTGTATGACATTCTTGCAACATGACCAGCCCATTGCCATTTGGGTTTTCTAATGGTTTATATGATATCTCTGACCCCTGTTTGTTTTCTAATGTAATGTGCTGGCTTGTGATCTCTTCATGTGATGTTGAGCATGATTCTCTCCTGCGCACGTTGCATGTCCTCTAGCTCCATTGGCACGGCCTGTCCGCGTGATACATACATAAACAGACAGACATACAGCCAACCAGACCAACTTAAAACTCAAGAAACCTATTTTGACAGTTTGGGTGACAGTTTGGTTGACGGTTTCTAATAAACTCGTCCATTTTACATCCGTGCTGCGATAACTGACAATGTCTAGCAAAATTAGCTTTAATAAGGATGGTGAATGTGATGCCTGGGGGTTCATGGTTTTAAATATGCAATGAAGACTTTCTATTTTCATCAATTGTTAACGAGGAAAACCCGACACAGGAGTTATAAAATATTTTAAAAATATTATTAGGTAGAAAACAGGTTAAGAAATCAATACACATTGATTTCTCTAGGGAATGTTTGAAAAATTGGTTGTTTCGAAATTTTACTACATTTAAGATAATTCGATTTGTTTCAATTCTTGCGAGGATCTTTGCCCATTTTTCAATTTTTTCAGTTTTGTTTCACAAGCGCATTTCTGCACAGAATAGATCTTCTTCTTCAGTTTCTAAGTTGGTCTAGCTGAATGCCTGGCTGGCTATGTGTGTATCACGCGGACAGGCAGCATCAATGGCAATAGCAGACGGTTGCTAAAATATGCAAAATGTTTTAATGTAGGCTCGAACTCTGATGGATGACTTGAGAAAGTTGCATTTTCTTTTGCTAATATAAAATTGGCATTCTTGGCTTTCAATAGTGATGTACGGGATTTATCAATCCGGTCGGATATCCGGCGCCGGATTCACATAAGGCAGTGATAATTATTTTGTGAATCCGGCGCCGGATATTCGACCGGTTTGATATTCTGGTACATCACTTGCTTTCAATACGCAAGAAAATATCCATAATGCCGAAATCTTATTATAATCTGAAGAACGATAGCCATCGTAGTGATCTACACCTTATTCTTGGACATTTAAAAAAATGTTATACCAGTTTACCAAGTCTGAATTGGTAGAAAACCTTTCTTGGTTTATTAAAATCACAACATCAGGAATACATAATATCCATCTACTAGAAAATGATCATAAAAGACGAAAAGAAAAACCGTTCCTGTCTGAATTTCTGAGATGAGAAATCAGTATTACTGCCCGTTCCAAAGGTGCATGTTTGGAAGCGGCCGGACTTTATGGTGTGTGGAGCAGTCTACCATAATTGTCATGTAAAATAATTTCCCGTCCGTCGTACGAAACTACGGCTTCGAAGTATTTCGGTTACTTCTTTTCAGTGTTGCCAATTTAGATATTCTATATTTAAATTTAGATAATTGTTAATGTTTTATTTATTCTTATTTGCTTTCTCGAGAATCGCCGGTCCACAAACTTCAAATTCGACACTGCAATGCCTTGTATGCGGACTAATATATCTGGCGAATTTCAACTTTCCACAAACTAGTTGTCGGGTAATCGCGGTGCACACACACACACACACACACACACACACACACACACACACATACACATATTTCTTCAATTGTAGTTAGATTACACACGTATTTACTCGGACTAGTATCCTCATCTTGGTTTCTATAGTCACAACGTCCAGGCTGTTTTACTCACCGGCCTTCTTCAGGTGTCGATTGTAGTTGGTAACCTTCTGGGTATTTCGAACCGAATCCTTCACCCAATCCACGGTGGTAGATTGTTCTCATTCCGCTGTCCATGCCAGGTATATCTCGTATTAGTTATTTTGTCGTAGTTAATTCGTCCTTGTGAAGTCGCTTGTCTGCCTCTTCCTCTTAACCATCGTATATGACTTTTTTTGGCACTACCCGACACAGAGATTGAACTCGCGAGTTGGGCAGGTTACCTGATACGCTTGTTAGAATACTAGCCATTTAAAGCAGCGTGTAAATAGCCAATATCTCAATCAGAAATGTTAAGGGCCTTGTATGAATTTACATAAAAGTATAGTATCTTGCTTGACTTTACTGGTGAGAGGAGATAAGCATACGACATCATTAAAGGGGGACCCGACGCCGCTGGAATTGCCACCGTATTGGAACCCGTTGGTCTAGACCGTGGAGTATATTTTAGGCTTGTAAATGCCTGTAGACAATCTGACTATGAGAGTGAAAGTGAAAACGTGTTTTATGCTAACTTCATTTCCCCTCGCCTATCTTAGTAAGATACCAGACATGGAAGTAACTTTCGATACAGGTAATGGCGCTGAGACAATAGATAATGACTGCAAGGCGAAAAAAGAAAGACAAAGACTTTGTTGTAAGTAACAAACAACAACATATCTGTATTACGATAGCAATCAATAAGGTTAGTAACTGGGAAGTTAAGTGTTTTTGTCTGTGAATTCACTTTCACGACATAAATACATGTCCTGAAAATGAACAGTTTTATGGACATTTTAACCGAACGATTTTATGGCAATTCTTTCCGTCATAAAAGTCATATATTTTCTGTAGGTTCGTATAATTTGAAATGTCTTTGAAATAGGCACTAACAACGTTCTGTAGAAATTCAAAGTTCTAGAAAGAAGAAAAGCATTCACAGCATTATACGGCCGTGTGTTCGTTACCTCGTGGTAGGAGTTAAATATGAACTTTTCTTTTATACAAGGAATTTCATCCTGTATTATTTGTCTGATGTGCTTTGGGCGTAAATGATTTATTAAGCTATGTCGTCCATCTTCTGTGGGTTAGGTACGTTTCATCACCGCCGTTTCAGCGTTGCCGATAAAGCGACGCCGTTTCAGCACAGGCTGTTCCAGCGCCAGATTATTCAGCCCCGATACCTTTCAGTGCCGCAAGTATATAGTTTCACAAGACTAACAACAGGGCTAACCAAAATGTAACCGGTCCACCCTTTGAATACACTGTGGGTGAGAAATTCGCGCTAAATGCAGACATTTTTCGTTGCTAATATTGTTTTATTAACAGAATCAATAGAAAAACATTCTTTTTAAATAGAAATATTTTCAAAAAGATTTATAACGAAAAGAATGTTATTCATTTATTTCCTTTGAATTGTAAAAACATATACAACGTTGTCTCAAAATTTAGCTGTACAAATTTAATTTCTGTAATATTCTAAAATCTTGGAAATTTGATTAAAAATCAATTACAAAATTACATAGAAAATACAAATCTCAAGCACAGTTAAGCTAAAAAACAATTAACTCATCATATCTATAAACTTGGTTTTAAAGAAATTAAGAATCATTTTTTAAAAATATATTGATTTATGTGTTTGAATATTAAACATATACGACATTGTCCTAAAATTTAGTTGTAAAAATTTAATTTCTGTAGTATTCTAAAAATTTGGAAAAAAAAGATTAAAGATCTATTACAAAATTAAATAGCAAAGACAAATTGTACTAAAATTCAGCTATAACAAATTTACGATTTTAATTTCTATACATAACATTATTTTGAAAATCGATAAGAAAAATTATCGTAAGTGAATTTTGTTTTGTTTATTAATGAATCAATATAATTGTAGTATCAATAGTATTAGTCTTAAGAGGAGGCGAAGCGAATAGAAGAGAGGATTTTGTTACTCGCCCATGTCCATACGTAGTGGTTGTTTATTTCAAAGTAATTAAGAAGAATATTGACAAGGACTCATATTGTAAAAACCGTCTAATAACATCTTATATATAAAATAACAAGAACAGATTAGCGAGTACATAATGAGGCTGGATTGTAAGCTTAGAATGTTTTTTATACTCGTATAGAGTTGATAATTAGAACTTTGGAATGTTCATCAATATTTCTAAAAGAAGAAATCGTTCCTTGATTGAAAAGTCATTTAACGCATATCTATAAAGAAAATCAGTAGAGGATCATTAAAAAAAGATTGTTTTATTCATTTGAATATTAAACATATAAAAAATTATCCTAAAATGTACAGGCGCGGATACAGGGGTCCAGACTCCCCCTGTTCGGGCAAAGCACAATTAAATCATTAAAAAAATTATCTATAAAGGAAACAAACGGATGTTTTAATTAAATAAACACAATAATCCCGAGTAATCATAAATTACCCTTAACAAAAACTGATTGTTTTTCATCTAATATAAATAAGATGGCATCCGTCTTATTTTTTATAATGTTTATTCATTTATTAGTTCTGTGGTAAATTTCTTTGATTAATTGTTTTCACTTTACTCTTCTACGACTCAAATGTTCTCTCTTCCTCGCTTACTTAGTCCTATTTGCTCCATCGAATAGAATTTGAAGTTAACAGTTTAAGTATTATAATATAACTGTAAACAGATGTTTTTTTAAAGAAAGTTTTCTCTAGTAAAAACGAACCACGTTTTTTTAGGATAAATGAATGTCGAAAGATTTAAAATAATAGAATAACTGTAACCAAATCAAAATATTTTTTTTTTAAATCGTGTAACTAGGGAAGTAGTAACCCAAGAAGCTTAGAGGGAGTAACTAAAACTATTATTACATTTGGTAGGGGCGCTGAAACGGCGGTGCTGAACACGTCATAGCGCTTAAACGGCAGCGCTTTAACGGAGTCGCTGAACGGGCAGCGCTGGACTGGGCCTTTTCTGTCTTCAGCCAACACGCCACGGCCGCGGCGTGGAGTTCTCGCGATGATGGTGAGCTGTTCACATCTTGGTGACTAAACTGGAACTGTGAAACTGGCTGTTTCCCCCCGCTTATTTTTCGTGACATCCGGGTATTTTACTAGTCACACCTGGTAATGTCTAAATAGCATATTTTATTTCTTTTCATAAAGGGAGACAACTTGTATTTGTGAACCAACACGCTTAAACAACGCTTTTAGCCACTAGGCTATGTGTCAACGACAACGACATGAGAACAATCTACTCACACGGTTTGATTCGAAATCATCAGAAGCTTACCAACTATGGCATATACCTGAATATGGTCGGAGAGGACAACGACCGAAACGTTGTGACTATATCAGCAAGATGGGGACAGTAGTCCGAGTAAATCAATGTATAATAAAAACGTCCCTATACTGTGAACTTTAAGGGTTACTTACAGAGAGACAATTAAGGAGCAAAACGAATAACTGTATCTTCATCTGTTATTATCATGACTGTCGCATTTGAATGCTTTATATTTTCTGGCAAAGTTATATCTTTTCTATGCTTATCTCCTCTCACCAGTAAAGTCAAGCAAGTTGCTGGCAATTTATTTGTCTTTAAAGCCGTTTCTATGCTTTGAGATATTAAGACGAACATAATTATTCTTTGTCGCATAATTTGTCCTTTTCCGATTATAATTTCATCAGCTTAGACGTCGAATTGAAAACCAAGTCACAAAGCTGCTATACACGCCAAGTTTGTAATTGTTTTTATTTGTTTGTTTTGTTAATCACTGCTACCCACAACACTGGTTTATTTCTGGGTTTAGGTTATTCATGTGTTCTGACATTTATATATATCTATCTATGTATCCGGACTTCGCCCAGCCTTAAACGTTCGTAGTAGAAACTTGATATTTTTCACACAGACACTTCTCTCAATGAGTAGGGAAAAGGGTTTCTTTGATTTTTGAACCCCCCCCCTCCTAGGTTTTTAGAGGGGGCTTCAATGTAAGTTTGTGCTAAATTGGTCACTAGTTTGTGCCCGTTTGTTTTTTTTAAATTCAGGTAGTGATCACCGCCCAACAAAAGGTGAGAGAAGTAACTTATTCATTGATCACACGTTTGTAATTGATCACCCCCAACACAGCATATATGGGTGGCGGTGATTCATAATTTCCCTTGGAATGCTAGTTTTGTTTTTGTTTTGTTTTCAGATTCGTCTTGTCAAATGAAAACTGTTATTTCAGATTAGAGTAAAAAAATTCAGATTTAAGCAGTGGAATATATATAAAACTCTCTGG
>VCCN01001611.1:3065493-3077675 GCA_006491835.1 Architeuthis dux
GTTTTCAAATTATTTCTGAGTCTCCACATTGTCTTTTCCTATTTCCATTAAGTCGGATAGCCCTCATCCTGTTGTACTCCATATATATATGTATGCATATAAAACCTACATATACATGTATACGTTACTGTGTGTGTATGTGTGTGTGTACATTGCCCAAGCAAGAGGCTGAGTTATTTGCATTCAAAATGAGGCTATCAGACAATGGACATTACCAGAAGAATTTACAACTTCATGCACAATTCAAATCAAACAAGCAATTTCACACACATGCACATAGATGCATGCTTTTTTTTTCAATATGCATATAGATAAATATTAAAGCCGCAAGCAATTATTGGTGCATTCTAAAATAGTATGAGCGATAACAGCAATCTTTAAAATCTTTGTGGGAGGTAATTTATTCCATATTTTAACATCTGAAGATTATTAATTTCATTTCTTTTCTCCCATTGTTCATAGATTTGTAGCTCGAGGTGTTTTGTCAGCAAAGAATTGTGCAAGAAACCTTGGCCAGATTACAAGATTATCCAAGATGGATACACGTTTTTATGAACTTAAATCAAAAATACTTATTAAAAAATTACTCTTTTTATTGGCTTAATCGTTTACACTAAATAAAGCTTTATGTTAAACCTGTGAGTGTATGTCTGTAGGCTTACAATAATTACTTTTATTTAGTGTTAATATCCTGTTTTGTACTCTGGTTTTTAAAATGCCTTATTCTATATAATAAACTAGCATTCTAAAGGAAATTATGAATCACCACCACCCATATATGCTGTGTTGGAGGTGATCAATTAAAAAGTTGGAAAAGAGGGTGATCAATGAGTAAGTTACCTCTCTCTCCTTTTGTTGGGCACTAAAAGTCCAAATTTAAAAAAAAACAAGCATGAAACGGCTGGACACAAACTAAGGGACCGATTTAGCATAAACTTACATTAAAAATTGAACACCCCTTTAAAAACCTATTTAAGGGGAGAATTTTCAAAAAACAAAGAAATGCATTTTTCCTTCCCATCGATGGGAGTGTGTGTGCAAAATTTCAAGTTTCTACTATGAACAGTTAAGACAGATAGATAGATACATAGATATATATATAAATGTCAGGACACATGAATAACCTAAACCCAGCCATAGACCTGTGTTGTGGGTATGTCCACATGCATGTTAAATAAGTCATATCTAATTTAAATATTAAATATGATTATATATTTGTGTGCATATTATAATTTATTTATCTAGCTGATAGGTGTGCCGTGGTATCCATGAGTCTTGTGAGACTATGGATCTACACCTTGAAAGTCTCTCCAGGGTGCAGGCCTGGGCAAGGTTGTATGGAATACAGGTAGTTGTCCAGGCAACAAGTCTTCCCTCTCCGTGCATCAATGTTGTCCAAGGGAAGGGCAAAGGCCAATCCAGGTTAGCACTAGTGGTCGACCAATATGGGTTTTGACTGATGCTGATACAATGCCAATATTTAGAGAGTCGGGTGGCCAATGGCCGCTATATAACATTGATATGTTTTGTTTTTTTTTGCATCTAAAATAATGTATTATTCACTTGAACACAGAAAAATATTTGAAAATAAATGTGCATTGTCTCGGTTTGGGAAATGATGTGTATGAAGTGTATACATTAGTTATAAACACTTCAATGTTTACCCTTATTTTCTTCCCTGCCCATATTTTCTTTGCTTTGCTTCCAGTGACAACCAGACTACAGCTAAAGAAGCCTTCCTTTCCTTTCTTTCATAGGAAAGAAAAAAGATTATGAACCAACACGACTGCTTCCGCCTTCACCATACCCCTTCACTCTGTGTTGTGCGGTTGTCTCTGTGGACTTTACTACCCCACCACCGACTCGGTCAACCCTTTGATCTCGCCAAGCTGAATTCATGAAAAATTACTTGCTTTTTTTGCCGCCCTCATTAACCTAAATTCCATTGTCTCTGTTTGTGAAATGATGTGTATGAAGTGTATATATTAGTTATAAACACAGGGTTTTCAGTTTTAATTTTAAATTAAAAGGTATTTTTTTCTATTAGAATAAAACTCGGCTTCATGATGCTCAATAATCAGCCGATGCCGATTATCTCAAAATGTCAAATATTAATCGGTTGACCTCTAGTTAGCAGGAGTTGCCAGAACAAGCCTGAACAATACCTTAGGGACTCAAGCTCCTGGATTTGAATTCAGGGTTTTCCTTCTCATAGACTGCTTGCCCCTAAAAGCTAAAGAGCCTAGTCTGAACTGCTATTTTAACCATAGCTGAGCAAGGATGAGAAAAGTTGAATTCATGCCTTTCTCAAGGGCATTAGTGCAAAATGAATGTAAATAGGTTCGGCCGGAGTTTAAACACCTTGCCGATCCTATTGTCTGCACCATTAACATTTGCATCACTCGCGCCTCCTTTAGTTGACAAGACAAAACTAATAATACTTATATAGATGACGAATGAATATCTGAGAGACAATAAAAGCAGTAGCAGCTTTAGATTCAGAATTTATTTTCATGGTATGAAAGCAAAGTTCAGATATTTTTATCATATAATGTGAAAGGTTCAATAAGTGTCAGACTGCAGACGTCAATCTAGAATGAAAAAAGTGGGAATTACTGGAGTCTATGGTCTATGGAGTAGCCTTATGCTTAGAACAGAGTGGAATTTGAAAGAAACTACGGAAGCTAAAATACTTTGGTACAAAACAACAGATAACCTTTACAAACGAAGGGGAAGAGGAAGAAGAAGAAGGGGAAAAAAGAAGATATGTCTGATTAGTCACTCAATAGAAACCGTCATGCGACTAGGGTGACCAGATGCAAAAATGAAAAAGGAAGACAATGTACTCTGAAAAGGAGGACATTTCAGAAAAAAAATGATTGAAAAGGGGGACATTTGAAAATGAAACAAAATTGGGTATCTTCGCATACCTGGGAGAAGTTGCACAGGATATCTTGGTCAGGGCATTTGTATCAGTGACAGGGATTTGGGATATTCCTCCCTCAATTCTCTAATCACAGGGACATGAGATCCCCTCCCTCTACTGTATTCAGCACTAAATGACCCACCAAGAGTCGATGTGCCGTTAAACAAAACAATCAATCAATTAATGAAAAGAAACTCCCTATTGGAAATGGGTAATAACTTTATTATTTATTGGTCGATTGTAGTCAAACTAGCTTTACATTGGACCATACACTGTGCGTGTTTGGCTGAAAATGACTCTTAATTAACACTCCAGACATTGAGAAGCCAAAAAAAAAGAAAGAAATCCAGCTTCCTAAAGATCTATCCAGCAGTTCTAATGATTCAACATGAGCCAAGAATAATGCTGTCCATAGCACTTGACTCTCAAACTCAGGGGAGTAAATTCTTTGCTGATAAAAGTATCTCCTAACTACCTTTCGAAACTATAGACTCTTCAAATGAAATAATGGTCAAACTCCAAATCTACCATAACAAGAACAAGAACAAGAACAATCCTCACCAAAATTTTGGGTGGAAAATCCCCCTTACCCTACCATTTGAACTCACAACCTAATGATTGCTATGCTGTTTTTTTTACTAACTGAGCTAAATTCACAAATCTAAGATATTCGGAAAAAATTATCATATTTAATATATATACAATAAAAAACTTGCAGTAATCTTCTTCAGTCAGAATAGAAGTTGGAGTGGAGTTTAGTGGAGAGCTAAATGCAGCACTTTGGGAATCACTGGGTTAAGACACTCAATAGAAACCGTCACATGACCAACATCTTTTGGCAACATGCCCTGTTGAGGTGATCAATTAAAAAATTGGAAAGAGGGGTGATCAATTAATAAATTACCTCTCTCACCTTTTGTTGGGCAGTGATCACTAAACAAGTCCAAATTTTCAAAAGAATGCTAAAACAAACTAACAGGCCAAGTTAGCGTGAACTTACATTGTAAATTGAACAGGGGGTTCAATTTACAATTTAGGTTCACCCTTAAAACCTATTTTTTGGAGGTAATTTTCAAAAAACGAAAAACCGTTTTTTCTAGACATAATAAGGAGTAAATGTTTAAATTTTCAGCTCTCTACACTCCATTGGTGCAGCCTCTATTCACAATGCATATATAACTAGCCAGCCAGAATCACTTAAAACTGGAGAAACCTAGTTTGACTGTTTTGGTCGATGGTTTCCAATTAGAAACATTTCTAGTGGATTTTTAACATATAAATCATTATACATTGATTAATTAATTGCTTTTATATTCGCAACATTTTGGCTGAGTACCCTTCTGCATTCTTCAGGCTGTCTATTTTGCTAGGCGATGTCTTGTCATATTCAGTAACTGTAAATATTCTTTGTTTTAACAACTTTCCAATCAATATTCATGAGAACCAAAACAAAATGTCAATTCAATGATGTGAGATTTGAATTAACTGACCGGATGATAATGTCAAGATGCCATTGTCAATATAAAAACAACAAAGATGAGGACAGCGGTCCAAATTAATCAATGTATAATGATCATTTCTCATCTCAGAAATTCAGATATTACATAAATCATCTTTATAGTTGTCTTCTTCTGAGCTTATTTACATCTGGAGGCGATAATGAATTTTTAAACCTTGAAGCTATTTAAGAATTTTCTCTCCAGAATGTATCATACTAATTATCTCTTTCTACTAATGGTAAATGGACCTTTCGGCCGTGGACGTTTCGGTCATAAATATTTTGTCCCTGGATGTTTTGGCCTCCTTTTGTTTTTAAAGGTGAAAATGACTAACTAGATGGAATTCAAAATAAAATAGTATCATAATATATAAATCTAATGCAATGTTCAATAATTATAGGTTAATTCATGTTTGTTGTTTAGTGTTTTATAAATCTTTTTTTGCAAAATTCTTATAGCTAATTTTTGTTTATTTTATCTTTTTACCAACCTAGCTAAAAAATGAGAGTTCAGATATCACGTAAATCATGTTTATGTTTGTCTTTGAGCATTTTTACATTTGGAGGCTATTGTTAATGTATATGCTGTTATCAGCTGATAGTGGTTTCAGTAAGTGCCACTAGGTGGCAATGCTGGTAGCAGCCATATTGGAATATGTATAAAATGGAGGCAGTGTTGGATACAAGTAGTTTGATCAGAGCAATGGGCGATACTACACAGGTCTTTACACTGGGGTTGTTTGTCAGTTGAGAGATTTACACTATAATGAATTTTTAAACCTTGAAGCTATTTAAGAGCTTTCTCTCCAGAATGTACCATACTAATTACTTTTTGATATTAATCCACCAAGTAAAAGGTTATTATAGTTAGAAACATTTCAGTGGATTTTTAACTTATATAAATCATGTTTTCTTCTTAGCTTTTTACATTTGGAGGTTACAATTAATTTTTAAACCTTGGAGCTATTTAATGATTTTCTCTCCAGAATGCATCATATTGATTACGTTTTTATATTTGCTTCTGTTTTATACAATCTGCTGATCTCTATTTTCATACGGAAATGTTTCATTATATTTTGAAGGTTGGACAATGAGACAAAATGATGGAACAGAGAATAAAGTCTGTTATATAAAAACAGCTGTCTGTTTTGTTTTCTGTGTTTTCAACAAGAGTTATATACACACTGCCATCAATATTGGATTAACCTTAAAACTAAAGGAGTGTCAAATATCTGACAAGAGAGATATTGATTTAAACTTTTAACCTGAAATTTAGAACTGGTGCCATTTCAAGTTTATCCAACTTATCAAAAACTTCCTGAGCAACAAAGTTCTGCCTGAATGTAAAATTGAAGATTGCAGTCAAATGAGTATCAGATATGTTCATGTTAGTAACACTAGATCCATAAAATCAGTACCTTATAATTAGATTTTTAAAGATTAGAATCAGGCCCAGACTAAATTGCTCCCACATTGCTCTACACATTAGGCAGTGAAGGTGCTCAACTGTGTATGGCACACAATAAATCAGCTAGTGTTGTTTTGCCTTCTTTTGATCAGTCGGATGTCCCTCTCCATTGTCTCTCACCAGCTTATCATGGGCCAGCTTCTCTTTCTCTGACCTGTTGGCATCCATTTGATGGCTTAATTTACAGGTCATATTGTGGGGAGACTTAAGTCGTTCCCCAACCAGAGGAGGCGCTATTGACACAGAGAGCTGTTGTGATCTGCCCTGGTCTCTTTATTAGACATATAATCATTCCATTTGATGCCCAGGATTTTACAAACACATTGTGTCAAAGGGGTCCTGGGTGATCTTAAGTTACATGGTTTCACAGTTATAGAGCATCGTTGATGTCACATTCAAATAATAAAAACTCAATTCAGGGCCTCTGAGAGGGGAATGGTACCAGGCCAACATACCTCTCAAGTTTCAATGTTGTTAAATGAGTGGGTATCGTAAGTCATAGATTCATTTATTCTCATTTTCTTTGTAAAAATATTTGATACTCATTGTTGAACTTGCGATGTTACTCCTAGCATGTATGCAAACGGAATGAATAGACCCTTTCGGCATGTGGCAGATAGGGGGCCCGTAGCAAATCACAGTCCCACGGTAGCACTTCCGGACATTTTTAATTGGTTAAAATCACTAACCAAAAGATTCACACTTTTATAAAATTAACTTTTTTATAAAATTTCTCACATAAAATGCGTGAGAATTTTACACTTTTTATAAAATGTGTGAGAATTTTCCATCAATGCGTGATACTGTGAGAACGTATCAGAATGTGTGAGTCTCGCACAATATGCATGAGACTTGACAGGTATGGGCCCAGAGTGCCAAGGGGGTCCTGAGAGTTTCTTAGGTAGAGCTGTTTATCAAAACTTCTAAGTCGATATGATATATCCATTGATGAAATAGTTCAACTCTATCGTTTATCGGCAAGCGAATTATAGATTGGAGTGCTAAAAGGGTTATTAGGAGATGAAAACAGGATGGCCAAAGGATGAGTGTGTTTGTGCAAAATCTTTCTCTGAGGCTCTAAGGGAAGTGAATTTCCTGCTGCTCTATACTTTGCACAGCAGGTTGAATATTGCCATCGCCTTTCCATCCAGCATTTCTGTTCGTGGTCAAGGTAATTAGTTTTGCTAATGAAATTGCCAAGGTACATGAAGTTCTTCACCTCCTCAATCTTCTTCTGGTCAATGGAGAATCAACTAGACTAATTATATTCATCATTATATGTGCTTGTTAAGATGTCATTAATTTTCAATAAATGTAGAATTAATTGTCAGTGTTTAGAATTTGCTTTTGTATGTTAGTGAATTGGGTGAAACTGAGCCAAACCTGAATAATATTTCTGTTTCAGTTTGTTCTTGAAGATGATATTGTCATTTTAGTCATAGAATGAAAAGCACAAATAAACCTTATTTATGGAGACTGAAGTATCATGTCTGCAGTCATTCAGAATATGAATAATGTAATAATATATCCTATTAATTCTTGGTGAATCATTAATTGTTTAAATCTGTCTTTTAAAGAAAAGAGCAGGTGCAAGCACATAATCAATGTTTGTAATGTTCAGATTGAAAGTACGGGTAACCCTCGCTTAACAGAATTTCGCTTTATGCCAATGCTTTGCTTTTAAGAAAGAAGGCAAAAAGCGAAAATAGCATCAGCATTTGTTTTGCAGAGAGTCAGTATAGAGGCAGTGTGTACCCTCTTCCTCTCTCTCCTACACCCCTACTCAGTCTAACATGCAAACATCATCGTTTTGGTGGTCGGGGATTGCTCAAAAACCGTTTCCATATAAATTAATGGTGATTGCTTGTGTCTTTGTGTTCTTGGGATTGTCTCCTTAAGTTTATGGGAACAATTAATTAAGAAGGAACTAGTGAAGTCCTTGGGATTTCATATACTTGGTCAAAGAGATGAGAGCACATGCAAAGAGATGAGTGCAATGGAGGTCATGAGATCAGTGTAGACATCAGGAGGAGACAATCTCCAAATCACACAGACACAAGCTCAGGGCGTGATGTGTGTGAGAGGAGATGCGCATGCGCTCTCAGAACAAGATGCAATGACATTCCAGAACACAGCAGACACCTGAGTAAGGCCAGGGGGTTTGTGAAAATAAAACAAGCAACAAGAAGAGCAAACTTCCTTGAAGAACTTAGAGGTGGTAAACCATTATTACAACTCAATTACATGAAAAACACGTTTCTGGTTAGTCGCTCAATAGAAACTGTCACATAACCAAAGTCTTTTGGAAGCATGGGGGTGATCAATAAAAAAAAAATTGAAATAAGTTAATTCTCTCACATTTTGAATCCCCACACTAAAAACCTAGTAAGTAGGAGGAATTTATTTTTAAAATCAACGGAGTTGAAAAAATGAGGATGTTGAAATTTTCAGCCATCTAGCTCCATTGGTGCAGCCAGTACGCGTTATGCCAGACAGACGGACAGACCAACTTAAAAACTGAAGAAACCTATGTTGACAGTTTTGGTGACAGTTTGGTTAGTGGTTTCTATATTAAAAACATTTCTAGTGGATGTTTAACTTATATAAATCATTATATGTATGTACACGATTGTTTCATGCACTGTATTAAAGGTCATGTTTATGTGTATATCTGCATCTGTCTTCATTATTTGATCAGACTATTTTCAATATTGTTTCCACCACGTGTGTTTACTTACTATATTCAAAATGGTGCTAAAATCAATAGATTTCAGGCGAGTCATTTTAAATAGTAGTAATGGTTATTGTGTCTCCTTTAAATTCTATCCATGATGTTTCAACCATTCCAGCCAATTGGAGACCTTCTTTCACCACATGATTTCCACATGTGGAACAAAGGTGTCTTCTGTTTTCGGCATGCCTTCCTCTTTCCCTTTACACATGGGGACTATTACTATTTAATACGACTAATTACTACTATACAAGTATTATCATGGCTACTTATAATTATAGTTAGACATTCTTACATTCACTCTCCTCTCAGTTTTGTCCTCTATCTATAATCTTAGATACTCCAATATTATTTCCTTTCAGTCTTACAAAGTTATTAAATAAGGAACATTTTTACTGAATATGTACTTATGTAAATCATGTTTCTAGTCTTATTATGTGCATTTTCTTATTTGGAGGTTATAATGGATTTTTAAACCTTGAAGATATTTAAGAGTTTTCTCTCCAGAATGTATCATATTAATTACTTTCTGATATTAATCCATTAAGTAAATGGTTATTATAGTTAGAAACATTTCAGTGGATTTTTAACTTATATAAATCATGTTGTTTTCTTCTAAACCTTTCACATTTGGAGATATTAATGGATTTTTAAACCTTGGATCTATTTAAGATTTTGCTCTCTAGAATGTATCATATTAATTACTTTTTTATATTTGCTTCTGTTTTATACAATATGGTGATCTCCATTTTCATATGGAAATGTTTCAGACTATATTTTAAAGGTTGGACACTGAGACGACAAAATGATGGAACAGAGAACAAAGTCTGCTATATAAAAACAGCTGTCTGTTTTGTTTTCTGTGTTTTCAACAAGAGTTATATACACACTGCCATCAATATTTGATTGACCTTAACACTAAAGGAGTGCCGAGTGTCAAGAATTTGGCAAGAGAGACACCTACCACATATTCACTGCTATAAGAAGGCAAAAACAATTCGAGCTGAGTCCAGTCCTAAATTCTGTTTCCTTGCAGAAGGGGGTTGTTCCAATACCTCAGTCATGGTGTGCCTCCATTTCGATTTGTATATACGTATACACAGATGCATTCATACATATGCATACACTTCCCTACTTACATACTTATATACAAACTTTTGTATGAATTCCTTTTACTAAAAGTTGTTGATTCCAACTTTTAACCGGATATTCAGATCTGGTGTCACTTCAAGTTTTATAATAAGCTATTCTTAATATTAGAACATCTGATTTAATTTGCAACACAAAGTTTACAAATATAAACATGGTCGAAGTAGTAAGCTGACACTAGCAGTAGTAGTAGCAATAGCATTAAATGTTTCACATGATTTTGCATATATTCATATGTGTATGTAAAAGGAATTCATACAAAAGTTTGTATATAAGTATGTAAGTAGGGAAGTGTATGCATATGTATGAATGCATCTGTGTATATATACGTACAAATCGAAATGGAGGTGCACCATGAGTGAGATATTGGAACAACCCCCATTCTGCAAGGAAACATAATTTAGGACTGGACACTGATCAAACTGTTTTTACCTTCTTATAGCAGTGGGTAGGTGGTAGGTGTCAGATTGTCTAAATCTAAGCTTCTTCATCTTGGGTTTGTCTCAGTTTCTAAAGTTAATTAGAATAGAAAGGGTACTAGCCTTTTCCCAGACATTTAGTCTACAGATTAAATGGATATTTCGATGTAGTGTATTGAGTTATCTGAAAAGCACTCATCATATCTAAACTTGAGTGTTCCAGTGAAAATATGTGTGTATGTCTTTATTTAAATGTCCGTAGTGTAACCTTATTTTTATTTCCACAATTCCAACTCATCAAAAAGTTCTCTCTGAATGTGAAATTGAAGATACTGGTCAAATGATAATTAGATATGTTCATGTGAGTAATGCTAGATCCATATAATCAGTTCATTATAATTATAATTATAATTAGATCTTTAAAGATTAGAATCATGCCTAGACTCAATTGCTCCATCGTTTGACTACACAGTCAATGTGCTCAACTGTTTACGGCCCTCAGCAAGTCTGCTGGTATTTTTCAATCTTTGATTGCTCAGTCGGAGTTCCCTCTCTACTGTTTGTCACCAGCTCATCTTTCTGGCCTGTTGGCATCCATGTAATGCATTGATTTGAAAGTCTTGTCGGGGGTGCCTTAAGTAAATTCCCCAACCAGAGGAGGCGTTGTCTGTAAATGGTGATTGACACAGGGAGTTATTGAGATCTGTCATAATCTCTTCATTAAATATATAATCCTTCCATTTGATGCCCAGGATTTTACGAACACATTCTGTCAAATATATCCAATTTCTTCTCCTGGGAGGTCTTAAGTTGACAGGTTTTATCATTCATTATATGTGTCATTTAAGATGTCATTCAATTTTCAATAAATGTAGAATTAATTGTCAGTGTTTAGAATTTGCTTGTGTATCTTAGTGAATTGTACGAAATTGAGCTAGACCTGAATAATATTTCTGTTCCAGTTTATTCTTGAAGATGATATTCTCATTTTAGTCATAGAATGAAAAGCACAAATAAAACCTATTTATGGAGACTGAAGTATCTCATCTGCTGTCATTCAGAATATGAATAATGTAACAATGTATCCTATTAATTCTAGGTGAATCATTAATTGTTTAAATCTATCTTTTAAAGAAAAGAGCACAGGATAAATGTTTGTAATGTTCAGATTAAAAGTGCAGGTAACCCTCGCTTACCAGAATTTCACTTTATGCCACTTTTTTTGCTTTTAAGAAAAAAGGCAAAAAGCTAAAATAGCAACAGCATTTGTTTTGCAGAGATTATAGAGGCAGTGTGCACCCTCTTCCTCTCCCTCTCCTACACCCCAGTCTCATTTCCACACACCACCCCAATCTTTTTACGACTAAGCCTAACATAAAATCATCATCGTTTTTGGGGTCTGGGAATGCTCAAAAATGTATCACATATAAATTAATGTTATTAATTAATGTTCCTTTACTTATGTCTGTATTTTACTGATCATATATTTGTTATTTCATTGATAGAGACTTCTATTCAGTGTTTGTTTATTTCCAGATATTGATCACTTCTTTCTATTTCTACTAACAATAAAGTGAAAAGAGAAATAGCAAACACCTTCTGTAATCTTGAGATTGGTAATTATCATTGTGATATGTTTCTCACGACACTAAGATTGGAAAGTAAGATCAAACAACATATTCCTTCCTGTATTCGCCAGGGATTGACAGAAAAGGCAAAAATATATTCCCAATAAGCTATCGGTCAACATCTATTAAAAAACCCTGCTTGTGCCAAGATACACAGCGACGACTGTTTTAAAACTATAAGTTTTGCCAGATCGCTGTTTCACCTAAGTATTTTGGAATCCTTTCACATAAAAACCAAGAAACCAATATTATGCAAACAGAAGGAGTTTGTGTTTACACTAAAACTTTTCTAAGATGAAGTCATTCCAAAACTTGCTGTCGTTCTATGACCATCACACAAAAAATATTCAACATGTGTCTTCT
>VCCN01001611.1:3202909-3216204 GCA_006491835.1 Architeuthis dux
TCATTGTCTTTCTCTACCTCTATTACCTGTCCTAGGTAGATGTATTCATAAATAATAGTAATTAATTAGATATGTGGTTTCAGACATTGTTTCATTTCATTTCGGTCCATTTAGTTTTTTAAATTGAAAAAAAAACAAGGGAAGATTAGACAAAATCGAACAAAAAAGCTTTTATAAAACAGGTCTGGTTAGACACTCAACAGAAACTGCCACCTGACCAAAGTCTTTTGGTAGCATGCCATATCATATCAATGGTTACAAACTTACTAATTCTTTGAACTTTGTTGGCCAGTTACAAGAAAATAGGTTAATTATTAAATACATCTTTTGACTGAGTGGATTTCACTGTTCCAGCTGACCAGTGGGTGAAGATGAAAGAAAGTGAAAGTGAAAGTGGACCTTGCAAGAGAGCTGAACAAAATGCGGAACATGAAGGTGACGGTAGTGTCAGTAGTGGTCGGAACCCTGGGAACAGTCCCGAAGAACCTAGCAAAGAGACTAGAGGAACTGGGAATCTGGGGAAGGACTGAGACTGTCCAGACGACAGCACTACTAAAGTCAGCTAGAATACTGTGTGAAAACTCAATAATAACAATAACAGGTTTGGTTAGTCACCCAATGAAACCGTCATGTGACCAATGTCTTTTGGCAGCATACTGTGTTGGGGTGATCAATTAGAAAATTGGAAAAAGGGTTTGATCAATGAATGAGTTACTTCTCTCACATTTTGTTGGCCAGTGATCAATAAAACAAACAATTGAGAATGCTGCCAGACAGAAACTAAGTTACCAAATTAGCATAAATTTAAATTGCAAATTGAACCCCCAACTAAAAATCTATTTAGGGGTGGAATTTAAAAAAAAACAACATTTTTTCTATGCATAATGGGTTAATGTTTAAATGTTCATCCCTCTAGCTCCATTGGTGTAGCCTGTATGTATATGTTGACAGTTTTAGTGATAGTTTTGGTTAACAGTTTCTAATTCAGATAGATAGCCAGCCAGAATCACTTAAAAACTGAAGAAACCTATGTTGACAGTTTTGGTTGATGGTTTCTAATGAATGGACTATAAAAACTAATTCTATATAAATCTGAAATGTGTATCAGCAAGTTGTATTTTATGGATCTTTATATCTTATATGAATGTCATCTTTCAAACCCAGAAGTACAATCGACCCCTTTCACTATTTATTGACCACCCCTATTTGACCCCAAGGCATTTATTGATCCTTTGAATAGTACTATCGACCCCAGGGGTTGATATCTTTGTAAACCCCTGATCTAAACTCATGAATATAAAATAACATTGTTTTCTTTGCTATTTCAGTCGAATCTCAAATTCAATTCGCTTGTATCCTTTGCTTATTGACCACATTATTTCCTTTTCAAAACACAGAAATCGTTCCAAGTAGGTGATTATCAGGAAAGAGGGTTTTGTAACTGTAAAAATAAAATAAAAACTGTTTCCAGCCCGATTCATCTTGGCATCTAAACCACTTTCCTCTTGTTGCTATATACATCTTGAAAAAGTTTTTCATACTAAAAATGGAGGACAAAAAAAACCCTGTTGTTTGCCGGCCATCACTTTTTAACTCACTATTTTTCAAAAACTCTTCCACTCGTACTCAAGGTGTCGGGGTGAGGTGGCAATGGCGATCACTTTATTCCGTCTGGCTGTTTTTATTCTTCTTTATTGAACTTCAGTTCTCAGTTGCTAGGTCCATCAAAGTTTTGCCAGTGCCCCGTTAATGTAATGAAATATACTGAGAGAAGTAGGTAGAGAACAATGGCATTTTGGGGTGATAGTATTGGGACTTGCCCCAAAATGCCATATCATGTTCTCCGGGCTAGAACTTTGGTCAACCGGCTGACTGAGGGAACAAAGAGAATGCGTTCAACCAATCAGCTCTGCCGAGTATTCTTTAGAACGTCTATTCAAATTGGCTGGCAATTAGTCAGTGGGGAACACAGAAGCAACAGGTTAACAAGCTAGGAGCTTGACTCCTCACCCATTAGGGTGCGGGAGAGAATGGGAGGAAGAAGCAAATGTGGCCTGAGCTACTACTATCATCACTGTCACGTCTTTCAGTAGAGTAACTAGGAACATAACTTAACCAACTCGCTAGATTTTCAGAAGAACAGAATTCAATACCCTGATTGATCCACGAACCAGCCCTGCAAAAAGATTATCAAGAGAAATACTGAATTGTGTCGTCTTTCTCTCCAGCCATGTGGGAGAGCTGTCTCCTTGACTGGTTGCCAAGCAAGGCTTAAGAGGCCAGTCTACCCTGTTATTTGAGGGGAG
Organism: Architeuthis dux; assembly: GCA_006491835.1. Lineage (NCBI taxonomy): Eukaryota > Metazoa > Mollusca > Cephalopoda > Oegopsida > Architeuthidae > Architeuthis > Architeuthis dux. Next base: position 3,205,216 of record VCCN01001611.1, read on the forward strand.
AAGAGATGGTTTCATGCCTTTTCCAAGGCATTTAGGGCAAAGTGAACACAAACTGCCTCCGCTGGAGTCTGAACTTGGTTTGCTGATTCTATTTTCCATGCTGCTAACCACTAGGCCACCCACACCTCCTACTAATGAAAATGACTATACTATCCCAAAACTTCATCCTTTATTATTCACTGGGTGACTCACAATAATGCTAATTGAATGCTACCAAATAATCATTTAAAACCTTTCATGTGTCTGAGACAATAGGACTTACCAAATACAAATAGAAAAATGTGAAAATAAATAAAAACAGAATAAAAACAGTCAAAATTCTTCAGGATTATCTAAGAATTAAATACCTTCTGTTGTGGAGAAACTAAGAGAAACAATTGGCAAAAGGAAATTCTCATGACAAGCTCAGCCAGTTTGGTGAGATAGAGTGCTCACAATAACCAGGGGCTGGAAGGGAAGGTAAGTAGGGTGAAGCTAGGTTGAAAGGGGATTTCTGGGGCATGCTTCCCTTCTGTTTTACGATATTCATAAATAAATAAGATATGGGGTTGGGATGTTGAAAATAGCCTAAACAGCCGTACACCAGAAGGCATACACCAATACACAAGATGAAACTACATTCATAAAAATGTTAATTTTAAAATTTTAAGCTTTTTTAAAAATCTTCAACAGATTAAAAATGCAAACAAGAGATGTACACACAGAGATCCTTTATTCATATATTCACAATGACTGCTGTGAACGATTCACACACGTGTCTCCTCGAGTTCTCTGATCTACTAATCAACATAATAACAATAAGACTGCTCGTTTACCAGAATGTAAAACAGTGCCCCCTAGCAGAAGTTGATAAGAACTCTCCTGCCTAAGGGGAATAACTCAAAATACTTACTTAACATAAAATAATATATTTTAAAGGGTGCCGAAGTTCAGCTTGCCCAGGGAACTGTTAAAACCCTAGGGCAGACCCTGAGATTCAATAAATTATCAATCATCAAATAACTTATGACATCCATCAGTGATAGTATTCCAGATATCCCCCACATTACAATAGTTCCCTTTATGCCACTTTTTTGCTTTTATGAAAATAAAGGTGAAAAGCAAAAAAAACATAGTGTTCAGTGTTTGTTATGCAGCAAGTTGTTATGGAAACAGCACCCACCCTCTTCCTCTCACTCCTACACCCCCCCCCCAAGTCTCCTGTACCTTCTACCACCCCAACCGATGACTCAGCATAACATCATCTACATTTTGGGGGTCTGGGAACACTCAAAACATTTTCCCATGTAAATTAATGGAAAACTGCTTTGTCATTTTACATCATTTTTGCCTATGAAAGTGTTTCAAATTCTACTTTCGGATGTGGTGTAACCTATTAATCTGCCTTTTCATGTATCTATTATGTCATTGGCAGAATCTCTGCACTTGAAAGATTGACATGACAGGATTTTCTTATCCTGCTAAAAGTCAGTACATTTGTGGACTTGTAAAATCTGCTGTGCCTACATTGTATAATTATCTATCTATCTATCTATCAGAGTCATATCTATCTATCTATCTATCTATCTATCTATATCTCAGCCTGTTCATATCTATCTATCTATCTATCTATCTATCTGTTCATATCTATCTATTTATCTATCTATTTATCTATATGTCTGTTCATATCTATTTATTTATCTATCTATCTATCTGTCAGAGTCTGTTCATATCTATCTATCTATATCACAGCCTGTTCATATCTATCTATCTATCTATCTATCTATCTATCTATCTATTTATCTATCTATCTATCTGTTCATATCTATCTATTTATCTCAGCCTGTTCATATCTATCTAACTAGCTAGCTATATGTTCATAACTATCTATCTATCTATCTGTCAGAGTCTGTTCATATCTATCTATCTATCTATCTATCTATCTATCTATCTATCTATCTATCTATCCCAGCCTGTTCATATCTATCTATCTATCTATCTATCTATTTATCTATCCAATTCTATTGATATCTTTTCTATTCTGTTTCTATCTATCTATCTATCTATCTGATTCTATTGATATCTTTCTTATTCTGTTTCTATCTATCAATCTATCTATCAATCTATCCAATTCTATTGATATCTTTCCTATTCTGTTTCTATTTATCTATCTATATATCTATCCTCTACTGTTCCCACCAATTTAATTATCCATGTGTCTTGCATTCTATTTCTAATAGGTGATGGAAGAGTTAGCAATTTATCTTCCAGAGCCAGCAGTCTGTCTTTCAGACAGCCAGGTGAAAGCCAACACGCCAAATGAAGTCATACAGGCCCTTTCCACTTTAGGGCTCATAGTGACACAATCTTCCTACATTTAGGTTCTTGTCAAATTTTCAATGCTCAAATACCTATCTGATTGCCTTTCTTGTTCCTCATAAGTAGGGACAAATTCAAAAGCATCTTCTTACATATTTACTGCAAATAAAATGTAAGTATTTTATCCTTTTGACTTTTGATAATCTTATATATAAGTAAATCAAAATTAATTCCCTGAATATAAATTAAAATTGTATTTTTTCAGCATGCCATGTTTGTGGTGATCAATGAAAATTTGGAAAAAAGGGGGTGATCAATGAATAACTTACTTCTCTCCTTTTGATGGCCAGTGATCACTAAAAAAGTCTGAATTTTCAAAAAACATGCAGACACAAACTAAGGATCAATTTAACATAAACTTACGTTGCAAACTGAATTCCCTTTTTAAAAACTTATTATGGGGAGGAATCTACACAAAAAACAAAAAAACGTTTTTGTAGACATAATAAGGAGTAAATGTTTAAATTTTCAGCCCTCTAGCTCCAGTGGTACTGTGTGCATGATACATATACAGCCAGCCAGCCAAACCAACTTGAAAACTGAAGGAAACTATTTAGACAGTTTTGGTGACAGTTTTGGTGACAGTTTTGGTCGATGGTCTCTAATTGAAACAATTTACATTCATTGTTATAGATTTTCATTCAGTGTTATAAATTCATTGTTATGTCTTAAAATTCATTGTTATAAACAAATTTATATTTATTATAAAATTTGCAATAAACTATGAAAATGAAAAAGAAAAATATTTTCAATTTCAGTGTTCTAGACGTTATAAAATATTAAAATTCTAAAATTCAAAAATTGTTAAAAAGACCTTAAAATTTTAAATTTAACAAAATTTTATTTTTTATGAACGTAGTTCCACCTTGTGTATTGGTGTATGCCTTCTGATGTAAATTTATTTTTTTTATTTAAAAAAAATCTTAATTCATTTTAAATAGAGTGTTTGGAACTGACTTATTTTGATAACTATTAGCCGTTTGAAAACATTATCCATAATTATAATATAACGACTTCATCTGTAATATAATATAATGTTTGGTTAATTTCCATGTTTTGCATCCATAAGTCATGGCTGGTATTATGCGGCCGTTGTATACTTGTTAAGCTTTAGGCACATTGGCAAGGTGCTATTCAGAATATCGCTATTCATACTAAATGCTTTCCAACCTATCATTATGTGTTGTTTTATAAACCAACTCAGAATAGCACAGAGAGACATGGAAAGAACAATGCTATGGATAACTCTAAGAGATAGAAAAAGATCAACATGGATCAGAGGGAGGACTAGAGTGAAGGATATTATACAACTAATTAAGCAGCAAAAATGGAGATGGGTTGGCCACCTAGCAAGAAGAGATGACAATAGATGTGGGAAAAGACTAACTGAAAGTAAACGAAGTAAGAAAAGACCAGACGCAAAATGAAGGGACAAGATAGAAAAGTTTGCCTGTAAGACGTTGCAGAGGTTAGCACAATGTAGGTCGTCATGGAAGGAGATGGGAAAGGCCTTTGTCCAGCAGTGGACTTATAACAGCTGATCATGATAATATAATGACTTTGTCAGTACTACTTTTATGATATACTAGCATTTCCGGACTAACACCTGGATGGATGTGGAAGTGACCCTAGGGGACCCCATATGTGTGGGCGTCCGAAAACAGGATATTGACTAAAGTTGCAAGTGTTTCAGCATGGGCTTAATGGCAGGAACTCCAAACGACATGAAATTGGATTCAAACACAGCAGGTGTCGAGGTCAATGTAAAACAGGATGTTGACAGGACCCCAGAATCCGTGGTTGATGAATTCCGGAAATAACACACCATGCGTGAGTGTGTCGAAGCAATAAATGGAACGGTCTGTGTGGTCAAAGACAGACAGCGACGAGCTGAAAAAGCACGAAGTTCAGTTTTCCCTGTTAGCCCCGGAATGTGTGCCCTGCATCATCTCTCGTTATCTCTCTCTAACTCTGCACATTTCAACCATTGCTGCATGTAGCTGAATAAAAATATATATGATATTTTTATATAACACTTTGAAGTAGACAGTAGAACTAGTTTTCAAGGTAGTGCTCACAAAGTATAGCAGCAATAGTCTGTAATACATTCATGTTGTTCATGCTATTCAAATTCCTTGAATATTTGGGTAACATCTCATACACACGTACAGGCAAAGAATCATGCAACTCTGTTCGAATTCATTGTCTCAAATTCATGCATAACATGCGGCAGCTGACTGTTTTAAGTCAGCTGGTTTCATTGAAAGAACCAGCAAGACATCTCGTCTCTGGAAAATGTCTACTTCTTCTCTTTCGTCTTCTCTTTCATTATTTCTTATCTTCTTGCAGTCATTGATTTTTCTCCTCATACACAGAATGCCACGCCAGGATAGACGCATCCATATGTCGGTCCCTCTGTTCACTAAGTGTGGCACGATTTGCAGTCGCATTACAGGAGAGGCGTACAATAGGCAAAGACACAAAAACACAAATGAATTTCCTCCTTGTCCGTTTCTCCACTTTAACAAAGAAAATAATTTAATTTTAAATTGTCACTGGATGTTGTCGTTTCTCAATTGTTTTACTTACCTGTGCACTTGACATTGTTGAACAATCTGAACGATCACACATTTTCTGTTGTGTGTTATTTTTTATAATGCAGAATATTAATCACCACTACCCACAACCGACCGGTTTGAACACTGTTGCTGGGTTTAGGTTATTCATGTGTTCCGACATTTTTATGCATCTATATATCTATCTATGTATCCTGACTTTGCCGAACCCTAACCGTTCATAGTAGAAACTTGAAATTTTGCACACTTCAATGAGTAGGGAAAATTTTTTTTTTGTTTTTTGAAAATTCCTTCCCAAAATAGGTTTTTGTTGGGGTTTCAATTTACAATGTAAGTTTATGCCCAATTGATCCCTTAGTTTGTGTCCAGCCCATCTTACTTGTTCTTTGAAAATTTGGACTTTTAGTGTTCACTGCCCACCACCACTCTTTAATTTATGAGGTAAAAAGAAGCATATATAGGTGGTGGTGATTCATTTCCCTTGGAATGTAAGTTCAATTCATAAATGTACGCACTAACCAGGTATTTACTAAAATAAAACTATCTATGTTAGATATTTAGGCAGCCTTAGGCAGCAAATTTCCCCCCGCAATAGGTTTTTAGTGGGGGGGTTAAATTTTCAATGTAAGTTTATCCTAAATTGATCCCTTAGTTTGTGTCCGGCCACATTCATGCTTGTTTTGATTTTTTAAATCTTGAATTCATGGTTCAAACAATATTGGTAGCATTTTTATCAAGTTAACTTAATTTTACCAGCACCACTGCTTAATTTACAAGCTAAAAAGAAGCATATATGGGTGGTGGTGATTCATAATTTCCCTTGGAATGCTAGTTCTTACTGTATTATTTTTAAAATAACTATATTAAATATTAATAATACAGAGGAAATTGTTTATTGTAATCACTTTGGGACAGGGTCTTTTAGATAACAATAACTGGCAGATAACATTAAGCAAAGGAGATAAAAATTGGAACGATTTGCATTCAATGTTATAAATCTACATTTATTGTTATAAATTCATTGTTATAAACAATTTTACATCATAAGTAATTAATAAGAAATTAATATGAAAATTCTAAAACTTCAAAATTTAAAAAAAACCTGAAATTTTAAAATTAACGTTTTTATGAATGTAGTTCCATCTTGTGTATTGGTGTATGTCTTCTGATCTACATGTTACGGCTGTTTGTGCCATTTTTAAACATCTGGTGTATTGGTGTATGCCTTCTAATGTACATGTTACAGCTGTTTAGTCCATTTTAAACATCTTAACTGTTAGAACATGAACATCTGCAAATGTTTTGTAGAAATGATAAAATTAATATGAATTTTTAATTCATTTTAAACAACTTTATATTATAAAAAATTAATATGAATTTTTAATCCATTTTATATAAAGTAATCAAGTGTTTGGGACCGATTGATTTTGATAACATAATCGTTTGATATCATAATCCGGGATTCTATCTTCTGCTGTAATACTATCTGATAAGGATATTCACTGAACGTTGTAGGGCACAAGGCCACAAGTATCGGGCACGCAGTGAGGGATCGAACTACTTTAATAATAATCTGCAAGACTAGCTTGCTAGCCGCTATTCCACAGTGAGATACCCTTTCACTAATCTTAGCTTCGTCTGGTACAAGGACACAAGTGTGGGGCATCCAGTGGAGATCAAACTCACCGCAGAAGTGATCTACAAGACTAATTTGCTAACTATTACTTCACATAGATATACATATATATCATCATCATCATCATCATCATCAGCCGTTATAGGTCCACTGCTGGAAAAAAACCTTTCCCATCTCCTTCCATGACGACCTAGATTGTGCTAACCTCTGCCATGTCTTGCCGGCAATCTTGTGTCTGGTCTTTTCCTACTGTGTTTACTGTCCCATGAGCACCAATCAGTTAGTCTTTTCCTCCATCTATTGTCATCTCTTCTTGCTAGGTGACCAGCCCTTCTCCATTTTTGCTGCTTAATTATTTCACTCCTATACTCTAGTCCTCTCTCCACATTGATCTTTTTCTATCTCTTAGTTTTGTTAATTTCCCTGTTTTGCATCCATCAATCATAGCTGGTATTATGCAACCATTGATACATTATCTCAAATGTTTGCTGATTGTCTGTAAAGTTGTTTTCAATCTGAATTTTACTTAGAAGACTCCAGAAGTAAATATAATATATAAATAGGTCTGGTTAGTCACTCAATAGAAACCGCCACGTGACCAATGTCTTTTGGCAGCTTGTCATGTAGGGGGTAATCAATTAAAAAATTGGCAAAAGGGATGATCAATGAATAAGTTACTTCTCTCGTATTTTGTTGGGCCGTGATCACTAAAAAGATTTGAATTTTCAAAAAAAGTGTGCGAGCGCTGCTGGGCATAAACTAAGGGACCAATTTAGCATAAACTTACATTGTAAATCGAATCCTCGCCCCTTAAAAACCTATTTTTAATTAAAAAATATATATATATGTAACAATTTTTTCTAGACATAATAAGGAGTAAATGTTTAAATTTTCAGCCTGCTAGCTCTATTGGTGCGGCCTGTATGCATGGCACATACATAGTCAGCCAGACCAACTTAAAAACCAAAGAAACCTATGTTGATGTTGATGATTTCTAATAGAGAGGACATTTTTTAAAATTGGTTTTCTCTAAAAATCTGTCAAACTAGAATTATTGTCTGCAAAATATCTCTGTTACCAAATGACATAACTGGTACTGGATTATTTTATTACACAATGGAAAGCCATTATTTTAAGATTTGAAACACTAGTGGATACAAAATATTTTTTAAAAATCCCTAATCATTGGGGAGAGTGTGTGTGCAAATAGATAGATAGATACATATATACATAGATAGATACATAGATACATATAAATGTCAGAACACATGAATAACCTAAACCCAGCAATAAACCAGTGTTATCGGTAGCAGTGATTAACACTCAATAGAAACCATCATGTGACGTTTTTTGGCAGCATACCATGTTGGGGGTGATCAATTAAAATTTGAAAAAAGGGGAGATCAATGAATAAGTTACTTCAGCCATACTCACTTGAAAACTGAGGAAATCTATGATGACAGTTTTGGTGACAGTTTTGGTTGACGATTTTTAATTATATAGATGTACCTTGAATTGGAGATAAAATCTTTTGACACTTGTCATTATCATCATCATCAGCCGTTATAAGTCCACTGCTGGACAAAGGCCTTTCCCATCTCCTTCCATGACGACCTATCTTGTGCTAACCTCTTCCACGTCTTACCGGCAAACCTTTCTATTTCCTCCCTCCATCTTGTGCCTGGTCTTTTCCTACTTCGTTTACTGTCCCATGGGCACCAATCGGTTAGTCTTTTCCCCCATCTATTGTCATCTCTTCTTGCTAGATGGCCTGCTCATCTCCATTTTTGCTGCTTTATTATTTGTATAATATCCTTCACTCTAGTCCTCCCTCTGATCCATGTTGACCTTTTTCTATCTCTTAGAGTTATACCTAGCATTGATCTTTCCATAGCTCTCTGTCCTATTCTAAGTTGGTTTTCAGCTTGTTTTGTTAATTCCTATGTTTCGCATCCGTAAGTTATGGCTAGTATTATGCAACTGTTGTATACTTTACATTTTAAGCACATTGGCAAGGTGCTCTTCCAAATGTCTCTATTCATACCAAATGCTTTTAAACCTATCGTTATGCGTCTTTTTATTTTGCAGTCATGGTCTTATATACATAAAAATATGGCATGATTTCATTGCTATATGATATTTAATCTTTTGTGATAATTAAAAGAAGGAAAGGAAATTAAAATATCTCAATTTATTTAGAGAATATTTATAAATCTCTCATTTCACTTGAATGAAAAAAATCATGTTATTAGTTTTGAACAAAAATAGTTAATTCTGTTTGAGTTTTGTATTTCAGAAAAATCTATCTCTATAATGAACAGTGTGACTTTTTGCATTTGTTTCTCTGTCCATAACAATGGATTCTTCCACTCGAAGGTAACAATCTTGCTGATAAAAATATCTGTTAACGACCATTTGGAAAAATGGACTGTTCCACTTTAATGATTTCATTCACTTTTAAATAAAACCTCAGATGAAACTGATTGGACATAAACCTTTACTTACACTATTAACAGCTTTGAAGTAGTTGACTATTAAGTCTTAAAGTAAGTAAGAGAATGTGAAGCAACTGCTCATACTCCAAACGCCACAGAAACACAGGTAAATATTTTTATGAAATGCATTACAGCTTTCAGTATATAGATAAATAGATATATGAATGAATGAAGCGACCATACAATGGTAGCATGCAGAACTAAATTTAACTTTAAAACTGAAAGGAATAAAATGATAAGAAAAATGACCTAATAAGATAGAGATAGAGAACATTGCCAATTTTTGAGTAGTGATAGAGAACAGATTTCAGGCCTTGTGGAATAGCAACAGTAACATAGAGGAAAAGAGTAGTAGCCTGAAAAATATAATTAAGGAAGCAGCAGCAGTGATGGTAGGCAATACAAACGTAAACAATAACACAAGGAAATGCTCTAAAGCAACATTAAAACTAATAAAAACTAAAGAGGATGAAACCTAACGAAACTTAAACTACTAAACAAAAGAACGAGAGAAGAAAACATGAAGAGGATAGTAGAGGTTATCAGGAAACGGAAGATTTTCAAATACGCCTGAGCCGCAGATCATACCAGCAAGCAGCAGATGCTTGCACTAAAGTATAGAAATGGCAAAATTATCAAATGTGGGGACAAGCTCATCAAGAATAATGGAAGAATACAATGAAAATAGAATTACCACAAACTGATATCCCAGATATAACAGAGGCCGAAGTAGTGTTTGCATTACAAAATATTAAACTCGGAAAAGCTCCAGGCAAGGATGGTATAACGACAGACCTTCTAGAAAATGCAGGAGAGATCTTTCATAAAGGACTAGCACAGCTATTCACACAGTGCATACGAGAAAGAATAGTAACTCAAAACTTCAACTCAATGCGAGAACAAGGTATTAATAAGAATTAGATACAAATCATTCAGAACATACATGAAAATGACACAGCAATAATTAGACTACATAAAGATACAAACAAGATAAAGATAGCAACAGGAGTAAGACAAGTATCACCAAAACTATTTATAGTGAGCCTTGAAAGCCTTGAAAGCATCTTTCAGAAAACTGACTGGGAGGGAATGGGAATAAACATAAACAGAGAATATTTAAACCACTTAAACCGATGATGTTTCCATGACGTCAGAAGAATTAAAAAACATGTTGATTGATCTAAATAGAGAAATTAAAATTAGGGTTAAAAATGAACAGAACAAAGACAAAAGTAATGTTCAACAATAAAGTCCTCAAAAAGATCATAAGAATATAGGGTGAGGCTCTAGAACATGTTGACAAATACATTTACTTAGGACAGGTAATAAAGTTAGAGAAATACCATGAAAGCAAAATAAAACAATGCATAATGATCAGCTGAAAATCATTTGGTATAAATAGAGCCATATTGAAGGGCAACTTGGCAATGTGCTTAAAGTGCAAAGTATACAATGAATGCATAATACCAGCTATGAATTACAGATGCGAAACATGGAAATTAACAAAACAAACTGAAAACAACTTAGAATTGCACAGAGAGCCATGGAAAGAGCAATGCTAGGGATAACTCTAAGTGATAGAAAAAGATCAACATGAAGGATATTATACAAATAATTAAGCAACAAAAATGGAGATGGACTGGACATTTGAAGAGCAAGAAGAGATGACAACAGATGGAGCAATAGAATAACTGATTGGTGTCCATGGGACAGTAAATGCAGTAGGAAAAGACCAGACACAAGATGAAGGACTGAGATAGAGGTTTGCTGGTAAGACATGGCAAAAGAAATGCAATCGCAGTCGTCATGGAAAGAGATGGGATAGGCCTTGATCCAGCAGTGGACATATAATGGCTGATGATGATGATGATGATATATATTTTTAAGATCATTTTCCACCATTAATGAGTGTGAAAAAGTTTTT